>RJWK010053242.1:0-15416 GCA_004363435.1 Platanista minor
TCCCGGACCGGGGCACGAACCCGTGTCCCCTGCATCGGCAGGCGGACTCTCAACCACTGTGCCACCAGGGAAGCCCCTGTATGATCTCTTTTATATGTGGAATCTAAAAAACCAAACAAACAAAAAACCCAAGCTCATAGATGCAGAGAACAGATTGGTGGTTGCCAGAGGGGGTGGCAGGTGGGAGAAATGGGTGAAGGGGGTCAAAAGAGTAAAAAGAAAAACAAAAACAGTAGTACCCGTTCACTGTAGAAACTTTACATATTACAGATAAGTAAAAAGAAAAAATACAAAAATGCAGTGTATAACAACTTTGCTGAGCAGAGTTATTTCCTGTTTTTAATACAAACAGAGGCCACCCGTATAGTGTGTAATTGAGATGTTTGCTTAACTGAATTCTGTTCTCTGTAAGAAGAAATTGATGACATCCCAGCCTTAATAGAGATGAGTAAAAAAGCATCAAATTTTACACAAGAAATATGGCCCAAGGAGCATTGGATGAAGAACGTTCCATGAAAATCCTGCAGGAGTCCTGCCTTCTCTCTTCTTCTAGAATATATGGGTCCATGAAAGTTGCAAAATGGCTTACTGTCATGGGTTGGATTGTGTGCCCCCCAAATTGATAATGTTGAAGTCCTAACACCCATGACCCTATTTGGAAATAGAGTCATTGCAGATGTAATCAGGTTAAGATTCTTGGTGTCATTAGGGTGACCCTGATCCAACATGACTGTTGTCCTTATAAAAAGGGAACATTTGGACACAGAGGCAGCCCTGCAGAGAGGACACCAATGATGATGAGGATGTTCCCCAACAAGCCAGGGAGAGAGCTGGGAGCAGATGGTCCCCTTGGTGTCAGGGGAACCAAGCCCCTGGCACCTGGCCTCCAGGACCAGGAGACAATCGGTTTCTGTTGTTTGAGCTACGAAGTTCGTGGCATTTTATGATGGCAGCCTTACAGTCACCTCAAATCCTCTGGGTTTCTACGTGGAATTTTGGTTTCCGTGGCTCCTGATGTGACTTACTTTCCTTGCTTTCCCGGGTCCTTGCTGAGTCCTTTTCACCCCTGTGGTTTTGTCTCAGTGTTTCTTCTGTAGGGTTGCCCTCCCTTTGCTTCTTCACCAATCCAAGCACTATTCAACCTGGGTCTCAGTGCAAGAGCCACCTTCTCTGTGCAGCTTCTCTTCACAATGCTACCTCATCCATCCATCCATCCATCCATCCATCCATCCATCATCCATCCATCATCCATCCATCATCTATCCATCCACCCACCCATCCACCCATCCACCCATCCACCCATCCATCCATCCATCCATCCATCCATCCATCCATCCATCCAGTGGTTCCCTTGGTTGCCACCTGGCCGCAGCCCTGCAGAGTTCGGGCTCAGCCCTTCCTTCCCTCTTTTTGTTGGGGGTCTGCCCTGTGTGGTGCAGGGAGCCCCACTCCTTGTGTTCACTGGTTGCCCCCCGACCTGACGTATAGCCAGTGAAGCACATAACAAATGGCTCGAATGGAATAGAGGAGTTCGCTAATGACAAGAAACGAGGGGCATTATTTTAGAAGAAAATACATACTGCTTAATTTATGTGTTGTTGGGTTACATGCTTTCTGCTTCACGTGTCAGGTTTACCTTAAAGCAAGCTCTTTAGGCACGGTGCCTAGAAAAGGCAGGCTACTGACTGTGTGTTCCTAACTTCTGATTCTGTCTGTGCAGGTGGTGGGATGGTGTCTCTGTCATTTCCGTGCAGGTTTACATGGAGAGGTGAAGTGTAGTGAGTCAGCAGTGAGGGGCCCCGGCTTTATCTTTCTAAGGCACGGCATAAACTGTTGTGTTCATTGTTGACGTCACCGTAAATGGGTCTGGTCTCTTCCCTTTTCTGTGGCACTGCTGTGACCTCATCTCTCCCACATCTGACATTTTTATTACAGAAAATAGGTCACTGGCTCTTTCTCCTTACAGGGATTTTGCTACTAATACTGCTAGGAGACGGGCAGTAGGATCACACAATTGATGTGTTTGTGGCCGTCTCACAATGACAGTGACGCCTCACAGTGTCTGATGTTATGCTTTCTTTGGGTGTCCTTGGCAGATGTGTTTTCTGTGGGGGCCTTTGCTTCTCCATTTCTGAGGAGGAAGCGTGTGTTTCCTGTCTTTTCTTCCACCACATCTTTCTCATTTTCTCTGCTCTCCCCTCTAATTTACTCAAGTTGATGAAGTCCTCAGTAGTTGCTGGGTGTGGGCCAGGTGCTATCTGAGGCTTTTATAAGATTCTTATGACTATTTATGATTAAGCTGAGCCAGACAGATATAAATGAGCTAATTAATGAAAAGTGCATGAAGTGACATAATCGAGTCCTAAAATTGCACAGGACCCGCCTCCACTGAGACCAGGAAGGTAGAAGCGGCGAGAACTGCCTGGTAATGGAAGAAACAAACCAGAATGCTTCAATTCACCTTCTCTCGTTTTGGCCCTGGAGTGTGGATGTGGGGAGAGGATAGTTGTACTTGTAATTTACATTCCCCCATCCCGGTGGGGAGAAGACAAACCCAGGTGGGGTTCGTCCAGGTCTGGTGAGGCGGTTTGCTCTGTGCCACGGAGGGGGCAGGGCTTCCCAGGCTCCACATGGACCTGCCTCTGCTGGAGCCACGTTGACCCGAGGTGCTAACAGTCCACGGGCTGCGCCTGGTGCTCTCAGCCTCTGCCTCGTGGTGATGATCTCCTCGGCCATCAGGCACTTCCCCAAGCGGGGCTCAGGCGCAGGTGTAAATGCCGAGCAGAATTTAAGCTGGGTTTGCGTGATTTTACTTCATGCGTCGCGGCCTGCCTTGGCTCTGTGTTTAGAGATGGGCCTTGTCCTTGAAAGAGCCCTCGCAAACCACCCGGTCACTGGGGGCCTCTTTTCCTCACCTGGCAAAAGCCCGTCTTTGCATTTTCCGTGTTATTTTGTAATAATTTTTTTACACACCCATCTTTTCCACTAGGGTGTGAGCACCTTGAAGGCATAGTGCGTGTGCCTGGCACAGCACCTGGCACGGAAGAGATGCTGAGAAACATTTCTTAAAAGGATGCGTTGAGGCATTTGACCAACCGCAAAGCATCTGAAGGTCAAATGAGATAATGTGTTTGAAGGCATTTGAAATTTTAAAGACGTTTACGACTCACTAGTGCTTATTGAGCACTTACTGTGTGCCACATCCTCTCCCAAACACTGTACATTATTCATTCACTAAGATTTGTTAATACAATGACCACCTATTTTTCACTTTGAAAGGAAACAGCAAAAATGCAAGGAGTAATTTTTTTCTTGGAAATGCTAACTTTCAACAAATATGATTGTAATAAGTAATCATACTTACTTAAACCCTGTCAGGGTTTAATAAAGTCTTGAGAGATTTGGTGCAGCTTTCTTTATTATAATACATATTTTGCATATTTGTTAACTTTTCTCAATTTATAGTTTCTTGCCCTTTGCAGTATTTATTCCTTCTGGAAGTAATTTTTATTTGACAGTCTTTGCTAAAGTAATGGATTTGTTAGTGGACTTCTTTCCATCTTTATTTCTTGTGATTTAAAAAAAAGTACTTAAAGAATTTTCATGATTGTTGATTTCTTGGCAAGTCAGTGCTGTCAAAAGGTTAAGGCGTATTGTTGGATATTGGGCGGGGGAAGCACAAATTGAACAATAGGTACAAGGTAAAGAGATACTCCTGCAAGGATCCAACAGGCTTTATTTGAATAGTCTCTGTCCCTGTTCCCCGACAAGCTGTCTTGAAGGGATGGGACAATTAATAGCACAGGGAATGAAATTCTACTTCCCAGCAGAATGATTTACTGGTGTCAAGATACTTTACAAGGGCACAGAATTACTTTTATTTATAACCCTATCACTTGGCATATAATAAACACTGCTGATATATTTCTGCTGTTAGACTGACATTTTTGTTTTTAACTAGGATGGAAAAGAATGAGTTTGTCTAAAGATAGGATTGTATAGTATTAGCGGTCACATCTTTGAGTTTTCCTCCAGTATAAACTATTTGGTACTTGTAGCTTTGTGTCTGACTTCTGGCTTTTCTTTAGTGACACCGTTTGGCCAATTATCAAAGAAAACTCTGCTATGATTTTTTTTTTTTAAAGGTGAATGTAATGAGGACTTTGATTTTGAATATAAGGTCAAAAAAAGTCAAGTACAGATCATCAAATTAAAAGTAACTAAATCAATAGCATTAGGAGGCTAAAAATACTTCTACCCAATACTGGAAAACTAATAGGCCTTTGAAGGCATAAGATTAAAAAAAGGTAGCATAATGGAATAAATTTCAAGTAATTCAAGGCACAGATAGAAGGGGAAGGAGCGAAGAGGAGGCAAATCTTGCATTTAAGATAGAAGCTAAATAAGGGCAATGTGTCGGCATACCCTAACTTTTCTTTGTGACAAGGCTGGGACGTGTATCAGAGGAAGTTATCAGTGTAAGCAGCAAACACTGAAACTTTTTTCTGTATCATTAGTAGTAGGTTACCTAACAACCTCATTCCCCAAATTGAGTGTGATTTCCATCAGAGCTCATCTGTAGAGGCCAACTATTGTCTGACCCATAATGTTTTCTAGATCCAGATGGAATTCTCTCTCTCTCACACACACACACAGACACACACACGCGCACGCACACAGGCACACACACGCGCGCACGCACACACACGCACACACACATGCTCACGCACGCACACGCACACACGCACACACACACTCTGTCGTGGGAAAGTCAGCCCCTACCTTCTCTCACCCTAGCCTCTTCGGGCCGAGGGCTTGAGAACCTGTAAGTGAATGTTTAGGAGGGGCCTCTGGGTCTAGACGTGAGTGTAGCCCAGCTCTTAGTCTTCCTTCCTCATTTGTGAAATGGGAATATTACTTCCCCGGGTTGTGTTTTTTTTCCTTTCATTCTTTCTCTCTCCTTTCCTCCCTCCCTCCCCTCCTTCCTTGCTTCTGCTCTAGGCCTTTATTTAATTAAATTAATTGATTAATTAATTGAGATTTAGTTGATTTACAATATTATTTTAGTTTCAGGTATGCAACATGGTGATTCCAAATTTTCATAGATAATATTCCATTTAAAGTTATTATAAAATATTGGCTAGATATCCTTGTGCTATACAGTAGATCCTTGTAGCTTATTTATTCTGTACATAGTAGTTTGTACTACTTAATCCCTTACCCCTCTCATGTCCTTCCCGGCTTCCCTCTCCCATCTGGTAACCACTAGTTTGTTCTCTATATCTGTGAATGTGTTTCTGTTTTGTTATACTCATTCATTTGTTTTATTTTAAAAATTCCACATATAAGTGATAACATATAGTGTTTGTCTTTCTCTGTCTGACTTATTTCACTTAGCATAATACCCTTCAAGTCCATCCATGTTGTTGCAAATGGCAGAATCTTCTTTTTTTATGGCTGAGTAGTATTCCACTGTGCTTGCGTGCATGTGTGTATCACATCTTTGTTGTCTATAGGTGAACATGTGTTTTCTTTATGGAGGTGAAATTCACGTGACATAAAAGTGCCCATTTTAAAGTGCACAATTCAGTGACATTTACTATATTCATGTGGTTGGACAACCACCACCTCTGTCTAGTTCCAGAATATTTTCATCACTGTGAAAGAAAACTCTGTTTCCACTAAGGAGTCACTCCCTGTTTCCGCAACCCTCAGCCCCTGGCAACCACCAGCATTTCTGCTTTCTGTCTCTGTGGGTTTTCCTATTCTGGAGATTTCATATAAATGGAATCATACAATATGTGACCTTTTGTGCCTGGCTTCTTTCAGTTAGCGTAATGTTTTCATCCATGTTGTAACGTGTCAGTTATTTTATTCTCTTCTATGGCCGGGTAATATTCCATTGTATGGATGTACCACATTTTGTTTGTGCATTCGTCAGTTGGTGGACATTTGGGTCATTTCCACCTTTTGGCTGTCGTGAATGGTGTGGCTATGAACATTGGTGTACAAGGATTTTATTTGAGTCCCTGTTTTCAGTTTTTTTGGGTACATACCTAGGAAGAGAATTGCTGAGTCACATGGTAATTCTATATTTAGCTTTGGGAAATTGCTAACTTACTTGCCACAGCAGCTGAACCATTTTACATTTTCTCCAGCAATGTGTGAGGGTGCTTTCAAAGATTTTTGAATGGAAGTTTGAGATAATTACATCTGTTTTGAGGACAGATTCAGAGGAAAAAAGGCTGGAGAGAGGGAATTTGAAGGTGATCCACTAGCTGGGGTTCTTCTGCTTGGGGTTAATTCTTTTCAAAGGCTCCCGCCCAGGTCTGTGGAACAAGAAGAAAAGAATTGCCCAGGAAGATGGTTATTTTTAACTAAATTACCTCCTACTGAGCAAGAGTGAGTGTTCTTCCCTTGAGCCGTTGTCCTGACTGTTGCTCCCCAGCCCATCTCTTCTTCTGAGGATTCACCTCCACTGGTTCTCTGTCTAGCTGCTGCCGCGAGCTCGCCAGCGGCCACCTTCTTGTGCTCTGTCCTTGTGGATCCTGAGGATTTTGTTTGCATTTCTGCCTCTCCACCGTGGGGCTCCTGGTGGTCGATAACTCAGTGGCCACTGACCTGTTGTCCCGACTCTGGGTTCTCCTCTGCGTGTGCTCTGCTCTCAAGGGCAGTAGCTGTTGGGGATGGACTGTAGTGGACTCAACCTGGGTCCAAAACACAAGAGGTACGTGTGTGCTTGACTAAGGCAGTGGCGGCAGTGGAGGGGAAGAGGGGTTTGGGGGTATGGAGATCCACAGAAAATGTCTGTTTTTGTTTGTCTTTATCTCTAGGGCACAAGATGGACATAATCCTGGGGTGATAGCCACAGCTGTGTGGGGTCATCCTGGCCCATCTGGTCACAGTCTCAGAGACAGTGCTGACCCCCCCAGTGGAGATGGCCAACTAGGGGGTGGAGTTTGGTAACATACATGCCACGCATCCTACATATCACAATGCCCTCGTGGGGAGGGACAGCGTGGCCCGGTGAGTGAGCAAATGTTGGATCATTCATGGTAACGGGCACTCAGCCTCAAACCATTGTATTAGCCAAGGTTCTTAGTTGACAGTGAAACTATGACTATTTAAGATAAAAAAGAGGAGGATTTATTGGAAAGATATGGAGGTTCCCAAGTTTGACTGAAGGTTGGAAAGCAGACTTGGAAGGGACAGAGGCCCAGGGGCCCGGGGGTCTGAGCAGAGGAGCCCCAGAGCAGCCCCAGGCAGGGCCCACCTCAGTGGTAACGTGAAGGGCTGGCTGGGCTGGGACGTGGCTCCTGTCTTACCCACACGTGGAACTCCCAGAAAGAGCGCTCAGCTGGCCAGCCCACAGGGGTGGTCATACACCCAGGCTCTGCCTGGACTGGAGTGGGGAGGGGACGTCTAGCCCTCCTGTCTCCATGGTCCTCCAGGTGCCAGAGGAGGTAGGGTGCATAGAGCAGGGCAGGAAGCTAGACAGGGAAACATGACGACTGTCCACTGTATGAGTTTTACAATTTCCTTACAACATGCTGCACTTCGGAAAAGATTAGTCCATCCGAGCGTCTGACTGCTCCCCTTTGAGAGAGGTAACAGTCTTGATTTATGAAATGGGCACAGATCACTCCCCTTTCAATGACCTCTCACGAAGATTGACACTTTGGTCGGATAGAGAGGACAATGACAGGTCTTGGTTTTAAAGTTCTATCGGTGGATATAGATTTGTAAGAAAAAGCAAGTTAGGCAGTAGGGATGTTTTTTAAAAATAGGATTGTGTAATTGAGACTGCTCGGTAATGTCACCATCAGTTCTGGTAGTCTACCCTAAGGCAATGTCGAATAGAATTATAAACAAAATCTGTTAATGATAAAAAAAATTAAATGAACAACAGCTGGACAAAAATAAGGATTCAGAGAGTCTGTTTGTTCAGACCCTAAATGGCTTAATGTTATGCTTAGTAAATTGATGCTAAGAAAAAAGACTTGTTAAGTTGACATTGTCTATGGGGTTCTGCTTATCGAGCTGTTCCTGGTGTGGGCACCAGAATCTTTACAGAAAACGTCCTCAGGGCATACCTGGTTCAGATAGCTGCCTGTGGCAGTGCCAGGGTATGGTGACGATGGCAGGGGGTGATGACGCGGAACTCGGTGAAGGCAGGGCAAAGGGCTGGGTGGGAGCGAGGAGCCTGCACAGGGGAAGGGGGGCAGCAGGTGTTGATGGAAGCACAAACGATAATAACCACGTTATTATCAGGGCGCTTACTGAGCACGTGCTATGTGCCAGGCACTGTCCTAAGCCTTCCTGTGTATTATAACGTGTAAGTACTCACGCTGTCCCCATTTCTTAGAGGGAGACTGAGGCACGGACCGAGTAACTTCCTGAGGTTACACAACTAGGAGGTGTAAGAGCTGTGGTTTGCGGACCTCCAGGGCTTGTGACCCGAGCCACTCGCCTGCCCCTTCAACAGATGTAGCATGTCGACTGTGGGTTCTAAGGAACCTCCTCCATGTGTGGTCTGGCGGGAGCATCTCTCAGTGTACGAGGATGCTCTTGGGTTGAGCCTGTCTGATTCTTTCTGCGTTACTGAGTTTCTCCTTGTCTGATGTGGCTGTGACCCCACCGGCGTTTTTATTGGTGGCCTCTCCCTTGGGGACTCACGCCCGTTCTTCCCATTGTTCACGGTGGCTTTTGTGAGGCACGAGCTTTAATAATCATCAGGCTCCTTTGAGCACTTAGGTGTTTGAAGACTTGAACTCACTTTTTAGTTTCCTAAACCTGATGTCTCAAGCATTTGCAGTAGCTTTTTTTCCTCTGAATTATTTCATAAACAAAAGTAATACCCTGGCATCTGTTTCTTGGGAAAACAGATGTGATGGAAACAAAATTGTTGTTAATTCTGGGAAAACATCTGAGGTCCCAACTGAATGAAATTTCCATGGAAGAGGCAGAGTGGGGAGATCTGAGGAATATACTTCTGTGTTCTCAGCCCTGTTCATCTACGCCCTCCTTGTCTTTGGAGACCACAGTAATCTTTTAATTTGATGCAATAGGTCCTCCCTATTTTGTCTTGAAGACTGTGCGGGGAGCTATAAGGGCTACACATTTAAGCACTGCCCTCCTCTTCAAGGACTTTATAATCTTCTTAGAAGTAGAAAATTCTCGCGCCTGAGATAGTCACGTGTGTGGGAAGGGAAGTAGAGACAGTAAATGTCTGGACTTTGAGAAGATGGGAAAGCACCCTAATGGAGGCGGGTATTGATCTGGCCCTTGCAGGATGGGAACGGTTTGGAAAGTGAGCGAGCAGGCAGATGGATAGCGCAGGAAAGGAGCTGCATTGGGGGAGGGGTGCCGAGGATACCTGGAAAAACCCCAAGTGGGGACACATCCTGCCTTATAGGAAAAGGGCTTTCCAGGCTCAGAAGATTGATAGGACATATGACTCTAGCATTAATGGTTTGAATGGGAGGCAAGCTGCTAAACAAGGAGAGCAGCATGTGCACGATAGTCTGCCACTGCGATTCACAGATGAGACACACCAGAGAGGCGGCGGCAGGGATGGGAGGAGAGGAAGCAGCAAACAGAAGAGACACAGCACAGGGTCACCGGCCACAGAGGTGAAGGTAAGACACTTTAACTCAGAAACGGTGGTTGTTTGCTTTCGGTGTGTATACAACTGTCTTCGTGATGCTGAGATGTGAAAAAGTGAGTAAGATGGACCTCATGAGTCTTTGCAGCCGCATCATTGGGGTAAGGTAAATACACAGGAAGTGTGAGCTTCCGGCTGTGGGTGACCAGCTGGTAGAGGTGGCGAAGACGGTTGATGCAGCTGGCTTGGGAGGGAGGACGCTGTGTCGAGTGCTGGTTGTTCTAAGCTCTGTGTGATAGGGGCTAGGAAATGGGTGGAGATGTCAGGCTGAAGGGTGGGTGTTGTGAGACTGTGAGTGGGTCAGTTCTTTGATCAAAAATTTATAGGAAGCCAAGCTGAAAGCCTGAACATTGCGCAGGTCCCAGCTCTGGGCTGGAAGAGAAAGAGGGCCAGAAGCAGAGGGAAGGAAGTTTGGAGAGGCTGGAGGGGTCCCAGGAATGAACGTGGCCATCAGGGTCATGCTGGTCAAGGGGAAGGGGGCTGAGAAAAGACCCTGAACCTTTGACAGCTAGGAGGTCAATCATAACCAGCTTATGGGAGCTTTAGGAGGGGAACCAGATGACAAAAGGAACATTTGTTCACCAACTACCATGTTAACTGAAGGTTTATAAATTTTGTTGATATTTTCAAAGAATCATTTCTTGGTTTCATTGATTTTTATCCATCACTTGACTGTTTTCCATTACATTGATTTCTGCACAATCTTAGTGTCTCCTTCTTTCGTAAGAAACCCAAAGTAATTTGCGTTTTATTCGTTCTTATTTTTCTAGCTTCTTAAAGCGGAATTTTATATCACTAATTATAGACGTTATTACAGACTTTCTTTTTTTCTAATATAAACTTTTAGTGATGAATTTCCCTGTAAGCACTACATTAGCTACATCTCACAAATTTTGATGTGTTGTGTTTTCGTTTTCATTCTGTTTAAGCTACATTTTTCCTTATGATTTCTTCTTTGACCTGCTGGTTATTTATAAGTATCTTGTATACTTTCTACATGTTTGGAGACTTACCAGAATATTTTTCTATTATCAACTTAAGATATAATTCCACTGTGGTCAGAGAACAAATTCTTTATGATTTCGGTCTTTTAAAGTTTGTTGAGACCTGCTTTTATGGCTCAGCGTATGGTCTATCCTGGTGAATGTTCTGTGTGTGTTTGAAACAAATGCGTATTTTGCTGTTGCTGGGTGGGAGTGTTTTATAATTGTCAGTTGTTTGATAGTGTTGTTTAAATCTTCTGTATCCTTACTGTTTTTGTGCTACTTGATCTATGAATTATAGAGAGAAAACTAGTAAAATCTTTAGTTGTGACCTATCTCTTCTTTCAATCCTGTTAGTTTTTGTTTCGGTTATTTTGGAGCTCTATTGCTAGGTGCATATATACCTAAATTATTATGTACTTCTTTTGTATTGAGCATCTCATCATTATGAAATGTGCTTCTTTGTCTTGAGTAATATTCTTTTTTTAAAAAAGTTTTTAAATTTTTTTTTTTTTTTTTTTTTGACTGCGTTGAGTCTTTGTTGTGGCATGCGGGCTCTTTGTTGCAGTGTGTGGGCTTCTCTCTAGTTGTGGCACATGGGCTCCAGAGTGCATGGGCTTTGTAGTGTGTGGCACATGGGCTCTCTAGCTGAGGCATGTGGGCTCAGTAGTTGTGGCGCACGGGCTTAGTTGCCCCGCGGCATGTGGGATCTTAGTTCCCCAATCAGGGATCGAACCCTCGTCCCCTGCATCACAAGGCAGATTCTTTACCACTGGACCACCAGGGAAGTCCCTTGAGTAATGTTCTTTAGTTTTAAAACTATTTGATATGAACACAGTCACTCCAGCTCTCTCATGTGTAAAGTTTGCATATTTTTTCACTTTTACCACCTTTGTATCTTTGAATCTAAAGTGTGTCTCATGTAGACAGTGTATCATTAGATTTTGCTTTTAGATCCAATCTGGACATAGCTGCCTTTTTATTGGAGTGCAGTAAATTCATATTTAATGTAATTATTGATATGGTTGGATCATGTCTGCCATTTTGTTCTCCTCTTCTTCCTTCTTTTGTGTTAAATGTTTAAATAGAGCACTTTAATATACTTATTGATTTCTTACCTATATTTCTTTGTGTACTTTTCTTTCTTTTTTATTATTTTGTGGTTGCTCTAGGGGTTACATGGTTATCTTAAACTTATTACAGTCTACTTCAAATTAACAATGACTTGCTTCTGGTAAAGTATAGGTACTTTGCATTGGTATAACATATAGAATTAAATATATATATACACACACATATACACATACATAGAAACCTACACGTACATTCTATATGTTAAAGTCTATCAACACATATTATAATTTTTGCTTTAAACACTCTTAAAAAATAGTAAATGAAAGAAAATATGTTTTTGTATATTTATACACATATTTGCCATTTCTGATGTGCTTCATTCTTTCCTGTGGATCTGAGTTACCATCTGGTGTCATTTTCTTTCATCCCAGAGGACTTTCTTTATCATTGCTTGTAGTGCTTTGTTTGTTTGTTTGTTTTGTTTTGTTTTGTTTTGTTTTTTGACCGTGCTGTGCGGCATGCAGGATCTTAGTTCCCCAACCATCCAGGGATCGAACCTGTGCCCTCTACATTGGGAGCATGGAATCTTAACCACTGGACCACCAGGGAAGTCCCTGTAGTGCAGTTTTGATCACAACAAATTGTTTTGGTTTTGTATACCTGGAAATATCTTTATTTCACTACCATTTGTGAAAGATAGTTTAACTGGGTATAGAATTCTCAGCTGAGAGTTTTATTCTATTTGTACTTTGAATATCATTCCAGTATCTTCTGGCCTCCATCGTTTGTGATGAGAAATTGGCTTTAAATTGTATCTTTGCTCTTCTGTGTGTGATGTGCCATTTTTATTTTGTTGCTCTCAAGATGTTCCTTTTATCTTTGGCTTTCAGCAGTTTGACTGTTGTGTGTCTAGGTTTTCTTGTTGTTTATTCTACTTGGGTTTGATGAACTTCTTGGATCTCTAAGTTAATGTTTTCACCATATTTGGGGAGTTTTTGTACAATATTTTAAGTAAATTTTCTTCCTTTTCTCTCTCTACTTCTGGGACTCCATTTGCATGTATGTTGGTACACATAGTATTGTTCCACAGGCTGCGAGGTGTTATTCATTTTTCTTCAGTCTTTTTTCTATTTGTTCTTTGGATTGAATAATTTCTTATGATCTGTCCTCAAGTTTACTGAATATTTTCTTCTGCCACCTCATATCTGCTATTGAGTCTATCTGGTGAAACTTTAATTTTAGGTATTGTGATTTCCAGCTCAAGCATTTCTGTTTGGCTCTATTTTATAGTTTCCAACTTTTTTTTCCCATTCCTTCTCTATTCACTCATGCTTAGCACATTTTCCTTCAGTTTTTTGAACCTGTTTTCCTTTGATTCTTTGAACATATTTATAGCTTCTTAAAAGATCTTAGTTAAATTATACTTCTGGTCCACTTGGAGTCTACTTTCTGTTGATTGCTCTTTTTCTACCCTGAGTATGGGTTATGTTTTTTTATTTTTTGCATATCTTGTAATTTGTATTTGAAAACTGGAAGTTCTAGATATCTTGACATGACAGTGATTCTGGTTTGTTCCTCTGAGGGTGCAGGCAAGTGACCTGCCTGGGCTCACACTGCAAAATGTCTCCCTTGCAATGTACAGCCACAAATATCTCTAGTCAGCTTTTTGTTTTGTTCTGTTTTTTATACTTAAAAAAATATGTATGTATTTATTTATTTATTTTTGGCTGTATTGGGTCTTCGTTGCTGCACGTGGGCGTTCTCTAGTTGCAGCGAGCGGGGGCCACTCTTTGTTGTGGTGTGCGGGCCTCTCCCTGGGGTGGCCTTTCTGGTTGTGGAGCACGGGCTCTAGGCACGCGGGCTTCGGTAGTTGTAGCACACGGGCTTCAGTAGTTGTAGACCGCGGGCTCAGTAATTGTGGCTCGCAGGCTCTAGAGTGCAGGCTCAGTAGTTGTGGCGCATGGGCTTAGTTGCTCCACGGCATGTGGGATCTTCCTGGACCAGGGCTTGAACCTGTGTCCCCTGCATTGGCAGGTGGATTCTTAACCACTGTGCCACCAGGGGAGCCTTGTTTTGTGTTGTTTTGGTTTGGTTTCTTTGGCCTGGCTCCCTAGAGGTCTCCCTGTGCCTGCATAGTTTAGCAATCAGTGACGATCTGAGTGGAGGTTGTGCTCTGACATTCAGGACACTGAGGATTCTTCTCTCTGCCACTTGGACTGCATATGGATTGCAGAATGCATTCAAAGGCACAGCAGCTCACAAATGTCCCATATGTGTGATTTTTACAGATGCCCCTGGGACCCCCCCACCTGCACGTTTATTTTATTTTAATTTAATTCTATTCTATTCTATTTTTATTTTATATTTTTTTTCCTCAGGCTCTGTGGAAGGAGCACAGACTCTATTTTTTTCAGTATTTTTTTTTAAATTGAAGTATAGTTGATTTACCATGTTGTGTTAATTTCTGCTGTACGGCAAAGTGATTCAATTTTACATGTATATACATTCTTCTTCATATTCTTTTCTGTTATGGTTATTGAATACTGAATATAGGATACAGGATGTTGAATATAGCTCCCTGTGCTCTACAGTAGGACCTTGCTGTTTATCCATCCTCTTTGTACTAGTTTACATCTGCTGACCCCAGCCTCCCACGCCTGTCTCTTGGCTTGTTTGCTTCCATAGTACCCCACCCATCCCCCACCCCTTGCTTTTCTAGCTGCTTTGCCACACACCTGCACCAAGTCCACCCCTTCTGACCATGAAGCTGCAGGTCTTCCCTGCCTGATCTGGGGAGGAGGAGGGGCGGGAATGCCCGAGGGCAGGAAGGCCACAGACTCACCATCCTCACCTGCTGCAGGTAGGTTTCTCCAAGTAAACAGCCCCCAGGTAGTCACTCACCCTGGGTTGTTTTCATCGTCCTGGTGCTAGAAAGGGACAGTGGGATCTGGAAGGGAGTGCAGAGCAGGAGAGAACAGGTGGGAGGGATGTAGTTGGTGGTTGAGCTCACGGGACAACTGAGACTCACAGAAACTCCCAACTGAGTTGTTACAAATTAAAAAGGTGACTCTGGGGGACTTCCCTGGTGTCGCAGTGGTTAAGAATCTGCCTGCCGATGCAGGGGACACGGGTTCGAGCCCTGGTCCGGGAAGATCCCACATACTGTGGAGCAACTAAGCCCGTGCACCACAACTACTGAGCCTGTGCTCTAGAGCCTGCAAGCCACAGCTACTGAGCCCGCGTGCCACAACTGCTGAAGTCCGTGTGCCTAGAGCCCATGCTCTGCAACAAGAGAAGCCACCGCAATGAGAAGCCCGCGCGCCGCAATGAAGGGTAGCCCCCACTCACCGCAACTAGAGAAAAGCCCGCACAGCAGTGAAGACCCAACGTGGCAATTGATCAACCAATCAATCAGTTAATAAAAAATAAAAATAAAAAGGTGACTCCAGGAGAGCAATAACAGTAGCTGTTGGGGCAAAGGGGCAGCTTGCATATCGTTGAGGATGACGAGCTGTGTGCGCAGTGTTGCAGGCAGAGAGGAGAGTTCCCGTGGAGGGTTCCTGCATATGGGAAGACAGTCCTGAGTCATGTTCGGGTTTCCTGAATATTGTTACATCTGCGGCTCAGCAGCTTTTGTTCTGGGCGGATCCTGGCCACAGAGGAGCTCCTCCAAGCCCTGCCGCGGCTCACACCTT
>RJWK010053245.1:0-15414 GCA_004363435.1 Platanista minor
GTGTGTGTGGTGTATGTGGGGAGGTGGGCTATGTATGTGTGTTTGTGTGGTGTGGGGTATGTATGTGTGTATGTGTGGTATATGTGTGATGTAGTGTATATGTGCACACACACATTTAATGCATCTGTTATACTTGTGTCACATAAAAAAAGAGATGTCCAGATCAAATTAGTAATTTTGTCTATTAATCTCAAAAGAGTTTCTTAAACTGTTTTTCAAACGATTTAGACAATTTACATGTAAGCCACCCATTTATGAGATTTTTCAACAATTTTAAGAAAAAAATCAACTTTTAAAGTTGCATTCTACATCAAGGAACAATTTTTTAATCTAGAATGAAAACAAAATTCAATCAATCTCACCATAATGATATATCATGGCTATACTTGAAATAGCTTTGTTGATGACAGTTTAATATGACCTTAGCTCACAGTTATCAAAAGAACACAATGTTAAGAAAAAAAGTCTAGATATTTTTGCTAAGAAAAAGATTTAAAATATTTTTAAAGACAGTGAAAATAATACCAAATGAGAATAAATTTTAGAGTACAGTTAATAAAGACCATCTGTAAAAAGCAATAGAACATTTATAAATAAAATGAATAATTTATACCACCCTAAATATCATCAGATTCGTAAATGGGAGAAACAAAATATTTTTTAAAGAGCTCTTGTAAAAAGAAGGCTTCAAACCAAAAGAAAAACAATCTAGCATACCAGGAAATAATTCAGTAGTTCTCTGTTAAAATCTCCTGTAAACAACTCGTATCATAGAGCTATTGTCAGTAAAGATATAACACTCTTTGCAGACCAAAGCCTCAGCTGTCTGAGGGAGGCATCACGGGATTTATGGACACATAACCTACTTTCTCACTGTGTTGCTGGTGATCAGCGAACACTTGGGCCTCTTGATTCTTGCCATGGGCACTCAGGTCAGTCTTAAATGTGGTCACTTTTATCCTTGAGTCTGTGGCGTGATGTGCTGGAAAGAGAGCCCTTCTTTGGGGGAACCCCCCAGGGCTGCCAGCTAACCCAGGTACCTCCCACACAGTATTGCCTTCCTCTGCTGGGGGGCGGGCGGTGTCAAGGCTGAACCTCAACACCACGCTTGGGCTTCCCTGGTGGCGCAGTGGTTGAGAGTCCGCCTGCCGATGCAGGGGATGCAGGTTCGTGCCCCGGTCCGCGAAGATCCCACATGCCGCGGAGCGGCTGGGCCTGTGAGCCACGGCCGCTGAGCCTGCACGTCCGGAGCCTGTGCTCCGCAGCGGGAGAGGCCACAACAGTGAGAGGCCCGCGTACAGCAAAAAATAAATAAATAAATAAAAAGACCACTCTTGTCTTCAAATGGCTCCTCCACCTCAGCACTTGTCTTCAAATGGCTCCTCCACCTCAGCAAGTGCCTATTTTTAAGAACTGACTCCCAACTGTTCATGTCTATCTTCCCTTCCTAAACTGTCCTCTCTGTGGATCTGCAGGTGGAACACCCAGATAGCGCCTCTGGGACCTGCTAAAGACTCTTATCAGCCCCCATGGGCACTCAGGCTCCTCGCCAGCTTGGACTTTTAGGCAATAGAATTTGAAAGTGGGCAGCAGTGTAACCAAAACTTGTCTGTATTTCTCTAGGCCTTTCAAGTTCAAATTTAAAATAGTTTTAAAATAGAATTGTAATGAAAATATTCATTGCTCTTTGCTGTTATGATGTTCCTTTTCTGTCTATAAAGGGCATATTTTCTTGTTCCTTCCCTTTTGTGTCACCAAATGAAAAAACCCAGTGTCAGGCATACTTAGGCAGGTACAAAGGTACTGCCGGTGGGGTCTCCTGTTGTAAATAAATACAAACCTGGAGGCTGCCTGGACTCTTCCTCATCTGCATACCCTCATGCTGCTATTAAATGCAGACTCAAGTGATGGCGTGAAGGACAAATTAAACAGGCTCTGAGCTTGGGATGCTACTGCTGCTCAGGTACTTCTATTTTTAAATTTTAAATCCTTCATTAGTTAATATTACAACCTGCTGTTCAAATAGTTCGATGTTTCCTAATTGATCAAAACCAGCCAGACTTCGGGATTTTACAATTTCCACTTTCATATAAGTAGATTACATTAAAATATTTTTGAAGAATAAATCTGTGTGCAATATCTTAATATTGTCTGTAGGTAGGTATTTCTATGAGGCAGGAAGTCTATAATTATACAGCAGATGAATCTTCCAGGAAACTGGAAAACATTTGGGGGTTTTCCTTAATTTAGAAATACACTTAAATCAAAGAGAATAAGAAGTTCTTTCCCAAACCCTAAGCCTTTAGATTTTGCAGCTGACTTACAGGCATGTTATAAAGATTGCCCCTTTCTATCTACCAGAGATCTTTTAAAGTAAGGATACCAATAAAACTATTTAGAAGTCAGCAAATAATACTAAATTAAGTTTTTTTCAGTTTTGTGATTTTTCAAGAGAATAAGTTCATCGTTCTAAATTCAACATGGGCAATTCAGAAATGTGCACCAACAGCGGGCCATGTGATATTATGAATCAAACGTGCACAGAAGAAATTGTCCTTTAGTGTCTGGTCTCCTTTGCTGTGTGATTTCAAACTTCTCCAGGGAAGCCTGAGCGTCCTATGTTACCGCCATTCACCACTGAAGATGGACCAGACCACAGCAAGGGGCACTGACTGGCTGCGCTATATGCCCCCAGGTCACTACAGTCTCATGGCACAACAATGTGACCTGAAATCCAGAAGGCTCTGGGCAGACCCAGGCTTCTGCCTATTTGAATGTTGCTGCTACTGCTGCGGGGTGTGTCACAACCTAATGGCCCAGCAGAGCAGACTAGTTTTAGTTACTCATCATTCTTCAGCCACAACTGAAATTTAGAACTGGATGTCTGCCTTCATCCTTCAAAAAACAAGAGTAAAGCCCTAAGCAAAGTGAATGATTTCTTTTCTTTAAGGAAAACTTTAAAGGCATAAGTTTGAAAATTATCCCTCCATTTGGAAACTACCCTCTATGTTCAACATGACAGGTATAAAAAGCTTTGCCAACATCCGTCTATTTCAAACGCAGGCTGTTTTTTTCTTTAGACAGCAATTATACTAATATGCCACGTAATATACTCTGGCATCACCTCTTCACCTCAGAGTTGTCAGGGATTTTTGTTTGGTTTTGTTTTTTCTTTTTGTTTTTGGCTCCTGGTTATATAATTTAAAGAAGAAATACAAGAAGAATATTCTTTTTCTTTTATAATAAACTCAACCAGCTGTGCATACTTTATGCTGCTCTTCATCCCCTTTGTAACATATATTATTAATCCATTTTCAGAAGTTAAGAATGAAAATGAAATTAAAAAGCAGCTTCAAAAGGAGAAAAGGCTCATGTTTAATACTAATGATCACATTCCTTTGTCGGTACTTTTTAGATAGTTAAAGATAATCCACAAAGTTAACTGTTTCCTTTAATATTTGGTTCAAAATTACCAAGATACAACATTTTCCCTGGGGATGTGATCTGTAGAATTTTTAAACTGGATCTGTAGCCAGTATATATTGACTAGATGGCCTGCAGCTTTCTCAGTGGGGTTGACAACACTGTGGAGACAGAGTTTGAGTCTCATTTCTTTTTAAACAAAAAGCCATGCCTTGGAGTCACCAGTCTGAAATAATGTAGTTTTGACCCCTTCCCCCTGTCTGTAGGCTATCTGCCCAGCTGGAGAGCGCTGTGGTGGCTCTCTACTGCCCGGCAGCCAGGAGGACATGATAAGCATGTGGCAGGCCAGTTGAATGCGGCTAAGTATTTGTTCTTTAAATATCATAGAATACTTGCATAAGGGAAGAATTTTGTGGACTACATCCGGCGTGATTGTATAATTCCTTGTGTTGGAGGAAAAAAAATCTCCTTTGCAGCCTGTGGCTCAGCTCTCTTTAGCCTATTTAAATGGAAGACTACAGTCCCCAAGGAAAAACGGTCCCAAATTCTCCTTCTGCTGCTGTTAACCAACACAGTTAGGTATGGAATGAAAGGCAGACACTAAAGAAAACCTTGCTGGGTAAGAAAGTATGACCCATCTGGTATAAAGCAAGGACAGCACTTGGCCTGCACTGAAAGGAGCTGGAAATTCTTGCTGTGGCAGAAATGAAACCACCTACCCTGCCGCCTGGGGCAAACACAGCAAAAGTAGTGACACCACCTGCCTTTCTCATCGCAGGGGCTGCCCAGTTCCTCCTAGTATGTTCACTGTACCCTAGGTAGGCCTGATGAACAGTTTCCAAGGATAGTGGTCCATGCCGAGAGGGGTACTGGCCGGACACATGGCAAAGAGAGGTGGCAAAGGCATGCCAAAGGAGCGGAGCCAAGGGAAACCAGGACAGAGTGAGGTCACCGATTTCAAACCATCTCCCAATAGATGCGCAACGGGCGCTTTTGCTGTGCCGGGTCCCCGCAGCCAGGCGAGCTGACTGCGAAGGAGTGCGCACCTCCCGGCCTCCAAGGAGACCCACTGTGCCGGACGCCCCTTCGCCCGGGCTTTCCCACCCGGCAGCCCGCGCCCGCACCCACCTTGACGACATAGGTGACTCCGGCCCCCAGCACCTGGTCGCTAGCGTGCGGGGCGCGGGGCGGCGGCTCGTCGCCGGGTCGGCCCTTCCTGGCGGCGCGCATGGCCGGGGCGCGGGGGCCGTGGGGCACGCTGCCGTCCGGGGCGGCCAGGCTGGGCGCGCTGCAGCTGCCCGAGAGCCGCGCGCCCGCCCGCTCCCGGGCCGCCGACAGGCCGCGGAGGCCCGAGCTGGAGAGTTTCAGGTGGGACACCTTGTGGAGCAGGTGGCCCAGGCTGCCCGGCCCATCGTCGGGCGCCCTGCGCAGCGCGTCTCCGGACACCAGGTAGGGGGCCGCCGCCGGGGCCGCGCGCGCCGCCGAGACCTTGCCACCGCCGCTCACCGACAGGTTGTGCAGAAGGTCATCGACCGATGTCACCGAGTCATTCCTGAAGCGATTGTACTTGGTGCGTGGAAGCATGCCCCTCCGTGGGCTCGCCGCATCCGCCCGGGCGCTGCAGGTGCCAGCCCCGGCGCGGGCTGCCGCGCATAGCAGGCGAGCCGCGGTCCCCGGGGCGGGACGGAGCGGCCGGGACAGCCGGCTGGGGGGCGCAAGCAGCGGCGCCGCTCTACCACCGCTAACACCCCGCACGGCCGCGGCCGCGCAGCCCCGGCCCCGGACTCGGCTGCTGAGGGCGGCACGTTTGCTTTGCAAAAGTCATAGTTTCCTCTGATGAGCGCCCAGCTGCTTGGGGCTGCTCACAGCAAAAGCATGACTCACTCCGAGAGGAGACCCTTCTCAACAAAGGCTCGGTGAGCACTGCAAATCACTTCCTGTAGCAAAAAAAAAAAAAAAGAAAGAAAAAAAAGAAGAAAAAACCACATACACCCACTGACAGCACACTAGAGCCAATCAATTCTCAAATTTCCTTTCGCTACCTTCCCAGATATTTCCTGCCAACCTTTGTTTTTTCACCTCCCCATCCCCCGAGCCCCCTCAGCATTTGTGCCAGAGGTAAATCCAGTTCCTTCAGATGATCAGATGAACTTTCTGAAACCCATTATTCTATGCTAGGGTTTTTTTTTTTTTTTTCTTCCCTGTTCAGCCCATCTGTGTGAGCCTGGAAAAGTGTCTGACGGCGCAGCGTTAAAATGTGACGAAGGATTTTTAAGAATAAGATCTTCAGCGGATCCTCATGAATTTTGATTTGGAAAGCAGCAGGAATTGTTAAATAGCCAAAAAAAAAAAAAGGAAGAAGAAGAAGAAGGGGAAATATTCACTCCCAGGTGAACATAAAATACCTGTTTCCAGGGTACTTTTTCTTTTCAGATCAACAGAGCAGCCATGACAAGTGCCTTTGTGGCAATGCAGCTCCTCAAAAAAAAAAAAAAAAAAAAAAAAAATCTGCATAGGAACTTCTGCCCAGAGCCAGTGAGGGTCTCTTCCCTGCTAATTTACAACAGTCTTTCTCAGCCAGGGTTAAGTTGAAAACCTACTTCCGAAAAAGAAGAGTGCTTCTTTGATAAATGGCAACAAGCTCCAGAAATCCATTCCAAAAAGGGGGCTGTGCTTGAAGCTTTATTCCAACTGAATGTGCTCAAGCTCTGGAAAAATGCCTAAAAACGCTACAAATACATTTCAATATCCCTTTAGTTGCTGCTTGCAACCCTGCAATAAGGACAAAAAAAAAAAAAAGGCAGCTGCTCTCATTACACATCAAATCCGCAGAAAAATGCCTATCTTCAAGAGTCAGACACGGGCTGCAAGTGAAAAACACAGGCCTCCTTACTGTCAGGCAGAACAGGGCATTGCCCCTCCCCACCCCCAGAAGGTCTACGGAGGCGCAAACCCACTGACCCCTGTCACTATGGGCTCTGCCGGTCTTCATTGTCTACTGAGAGAAGCTGCCGACACAGTGAAAAGACTCCCTGTCCAAGTTTCCCGGCTACTTCTGTGCAAAAAATGAATTTACCTCTAGCATGTTATCAGGTCACCCTGAGTCTTCTCACACCCACGACTAGACATGTGACACTTGAGGCACCGAGCCTTGAAGAGCTTTATGAACAAGGTGTAAGGAGTGCCCCTGATGGCGGGCCAGGTGAGGCCTGCTGCGGGGAAGCAGGAGCGCAGAGGAGCGGCGGCCCGCCTCCCAGGGCTGCAGGCCTAGCCGAGCAGCCGCATGGCACTCATTTTTTTCCTTCCCATTGCTGGCATAGCAACAGCAAATGCACACCCCAGAGATGATGGTGATGGTTAGCCAAGTCCCCCCAAATCTAAAGCAAAACTGCCCTATCATTCCCAAACCGTGATCTTCGTTAGAGGCAGACAAAAACAGCAAAATGTGAATGAAATGCTGTTTGTGTGAATGAAAGGGCTAGCGAGCGAGCCAGTGTTTCTGTGAATGAAGCAGGGCCTTGCAGCCGGCGCCAGGCAATCCCCTGGTTCCAGCGGACTCAGCCAATGAGCATCCGCCCTGATGACTCATTCAACAAAAGCTTGCTCAATAGTGGAAGATTCCATTTCAATCAAAGGCGGGATCTTTCATCCAACGGCAGTGTGGGAAAAAAAAAAAAAGCCAGCCGGATTACAAAGATGCAGGGAGGAAGGAGACCGCTGTTACGAAGAGAGGAAAAACTAGTTTTTCCAAGGAAATTCAAGAACCATTGGATAGGTATGAGTGTGAACAGGATTGCCCTCTCGGAAGTGAGCTGTGCCCTAAAACTTTCATTCAACCATTCATTTACATCAAGGAGCAACCATGAATGTGCCATTCTGTTCAGCATTTATTATGAATGTACAGTGAATGCACATTCAAACCTAGGCTCCTCGCCCTTGATTCTTTTTGTGAAAGGAGTATAGAACAGGCATGCACGTTCTGAGTCTCCAAGGAGGAAAAAAAAAAAAAAAAAAAAGCTACACGGTTAACCCTTTAGCCAACAGGAGACTTTTATTTCTTTTGTTCTGATGAAGCAAGTAAAGGGAACTTGACCATTTTAAAATGTAAATAGCAATATAAATTTACCACATGTAAGAAGATACATAATCTAAGAGTGTGATTAGTATTTTAAGAATACAATAGTACAGTAAAACCTCACTTATCAGGAAGATGATATCAGCATTTTGGAACGTAGGAGAAAAGCAGAAAGACAATCCCAAAGGCTTCTTAGCAGCAAAATAGAAGCTGCAAGCCCAGTCAAGAAGAACCACCCCCCTCTGGACAGCCTTGTGGGCCCTCACTGGGGGCTGTTGCTGCTTATTTTAGACATTATCCCAAAAGCCCAAGTATTGTGTTTATCAGCCTGTGACTACGTAAAGATGGGTGATGGATGAAATTTTCATAGTCTGGTGACACAGACAAAAACAGAAAAAAAGGAAACCATTATTAAGTCAGCCTCAAGAAAGCCAGGCAGCCTTTCCAGAATATTTCAGTTTTTCTTTTTAAATCTATTCTTTTAAAAGCATATGGATTTTCTGTTGCTGCCATAACCAGTGGTTATGGCAGCAACAGAAAACACACCTAAGTTGTTTTAAACCACAAAATCAGTGGTTTAAAACAACACAAATTTGTTATCTCCTGGTGTTGTAGGTCAGAAGTCCAAAATGGCTTACATGGGGGTAAAGTCAAGATGTGGGCAGGGCTTATGCCTTTTGGAATTTCTGGAGAAGAATCCTTCTCCTTGCCTTCACCTGCTTCTAAAGACTGTCCAAATAGGTATTCCTGAGGATGGACCATAAGCTGGGCCCTGGGGAGTGTGGCTTTGCCCCATAGAAGGTTTCTTTCTAGCAAGAGAGGCAGAAAAATTGAAACTTAGTATTATAATACAGTATGCTATGTAAATGTTTTAATATGTGTGAGATACAAAAACTATCCAGAGGGGGCCATGCTGAGCTTGGCTTAAGGAAGTCAGGGGTGACTTCAGTGGGGAGATGACCCCCAAGCAGAGTTTTGAGGGACTGCTGGGATCTTCCAGGTAGGCTGAGGGAAAAAGGTACTTTGGGAGGAGATGCTGTGTGTGGAACAGATCAAGGCTTGAGCGGGCTCAGAATTTCCAGAATCCTGTGTAGATTGGTTGGGCTGATGTGGAGTGTTGGGAAGCCAAGCCACTAAGAAGGCTGGACCTGGAGGGTCTAGGAATATCCGGTAACTTCCTCAAGATGCTCAAGCAGACCTGCAGTGGCTTGAGAAGGGTGACACAGTCAGGTTTGCATTTTATGTGGACACCTTGACAGTGATGCAGGGTGGCTCTGGGGAGTTGTTCACAGATGGGGTCTTAAAGGAAGGCCAGAACAGTGGTCTGGAAAGGAGACAGTAAAACGCCCTGTATGACAAGGATGGGTGAGGGAAAGTGGGGCAGGTTGGCTTGTCTGGAGGCAAAGTTGAGATGGAGTTTGGGGGGGTGCAAGATGCGTTAGGGACCAACCTCCATGGAAGGCAGGAGGAGGCTGCAGGATTGGGCAGGGGGAGAAGTGCGGCTTTGTGAAGCCACATAGACCCCAGCCTGGCGGCCTCCCCACTGAGGGTCCCCCTAGGGTCTGCAGGGCTCCCCTCGCCTCTCACTCCTCACTCCCTCAACTGGCCCAGGAGTAATGGCCTCCAGCCAAGCAGCCTCTGCAACTGAGCCCTTGAAGGAGTGGGCAGTGGAAACTACCTGCTCACCACAGCCTGGCAGCAGGGCAGAGCCGGCTGTGGAGGAATCTGATCAGGGGCTGCTGCATCTCCCCTGGAGAGGAGTGCAGAGCAAAGGCTATAATTCTGACTTGGATGGTGAGCCTGAGTGAGTCTCATGCATTAAGATAAAGAGGAAAGGTAAGGGCTCTGTTCTGAATGCATGTGAGTAGTGGCACTTCCATGGAGAGCTGTCCAGAACTGAGGAACAGTCAGGGTTGGAGATTGAAACTTAAAAGTCATAGGCGTGCAGGTAATGTTGAGTCTCCGGAGAATGGTACAAACTTAGGCAGGAAGAACAAAAAGGAGGGATTCCCAAGGAAATGCCAGACTTCCTGCATGGGAGCTGAGAAAAAATGATCAGGATTTGGAGGATACATAGGGAAATCTAATTTGATGGATGCCATGTGTATTAGTTGGGATTGCTATAACAAAATACGATAGACTGGGCAGCTTTAATAATAAAACATTTATTTCTCACAGTTCTGGAAGCTGATTGAATCTCCAGCAGATTTGTGTCTGAGGAGGACCCACTTCCCGATTCATAGAGTGCCCCCCTGAGTCCTCACATGGTGGAAGGGGCAAAGGACTTCTCTGAGGTGTCTTTTATAAAAACACTAATCCCACTCATAAGGGCTCCATCCTCATGACCTACTCACCTCCCAAACCCCAACCTCCATATACCATCACACTGGAGGTTAGGTTTCAACATATGCATTTGTGGGGCACAAATATCGTTTTCAAGAGAAAATCAGTGATGATTAATAAGAGCAACAGTGGAAGTCATAGCTTCTTTGAGCATCCCCATGTGCCAAGTGATGCACACCTGTCATCTCCTTCAATCCCATGACCTTGAGATAGAGTTTACATCCCATTCTGCACAGAAAGAAACAGAGGATCAGAGGGCTTGTGAGATTTGCCCAGGCCAAACAGGGTTAGGAACTGGACATTCTGTCTGACACCAAACCCATGTTTATGACCACAGCCCTAGAGAGCTCAAGTAAAGACCTGCTGAGAATCACCTATGGAGGCGGTGATTACCCATCACAACACCTTAGCAGGAAAATGGAGGGGCTGCCACTTAGGTCACAGGATGGTGCCAACTGAATGGGAGAGGATGAAATGTATGAAAAAAAAATGTACTTTTCAGAAGATTAAGTGCAACAAAAGGGAAGATATAGGGCAATGGTTGGAAATACAGCAGGGAGTATAGAACAGGTGATAGAAGAGTTACGGGTATGTTTAGAGTAAAGGTGAGGGCTTTAGAGTAGAACAGAATGGGAGAAATGGAGATCCAGGAAAGGGAGGGTCAAGAGGATAGGTGGAGCTATCACCCTAGAAAGGATGGTGGGGAGAGGGAGGAATGGGGGAGCAGATCACTTGAGATTGAGTAGGAAACAAGTGGTTTCAAGGAGGAAGCCTTAGTGAAGAAATATTTTCAGAGATGGGGTGAAGGAAGTCCAAAGGATGGTGACTGTGGACAAGGAATGTACCAGTTCTATAAGCATCAAGCTATTAGCCACTGCAGCTGCCCAACTGTGCACCTTAAGGGGAATTCAGGATGGAGAAAAACAGGAAACATTCTGTGCCTTGGATAGTTAAAATGCATATATTAAGGAACAATTTCAATGAACCCAGATTCTTACACCTTCAAAAACATAGAAAAGCATTAAAATCATTAAGTTGAGATGTATGTTTTTTGTGATTAGCAGTAATCTTCTGATGTTTGACTACATTTTTTTTTAACAGCAAAAAAACTCATATATATCCTGGCTCCTCCCTTACCTCTTCAGAACAATTTCTTCAGAGCTATCTGAGAGGCTGTCTCCTGGGTATAGTCCTCAATAAGACTCCCAAATAAAATTTAACTTGCAACGTTTAGGTTGTGCATTTTTCTTCAGTCAATATAACACACCAGGGGTTCCTAAGAGCCAGAAGACATTCCCACCTTTAAGGCTGAAGGAATGGGAAGACAACTGAATTTCTGGAGCCAGTGGAATTCCAGCTGGAACTTTGGAGGTAGGGCCGTCAGGAGAAGTTATAGTTTTGGAGGAATAAAGTTACTGACAGAGAAGTAGAACCAATGATGCTGAGGGAACAGAGATTAAATACCCCAGCTTCTCTCTCCCCAGTCTCTGACATCCTGTTATTGCCTCTTATTAGCCAAACTCGTGGGAAGCCAGAGGTCCAAGGAGATTGGTAATGGGGAGTGAGGGGGAAGCCTCCCAGGCACAGAGCAGGCTGGGCAGGGTAAAGGGAGGTGGACCACAGCCATCACCGTGAGGATAAATCTGTCTGTGACCATGGTAAAAAGCCAAAAGATTTTTATACCTAATGTGGATGTTTCACCTGATTTCCTCTGTAACACAAAAGGCAAGATTGTAGTTAAAAAGTAAGAGGGGTCCATTTAAGTAAGGAAACTGAGGTGAGGATGAACACTTAGAGTGCCTGCTGTGGGGAACAGAGGATGTTACTGAGGAAGAGCGATGGTATCCCTGCACAGCGTTATGAACCCACCATGACTCTGTGGTGTCTCCGAGGGCAGAGGTGTGATTTTTTCTAAAGGGTTCGTCTGCCAACATATGAGCTGGAAGATAGTAGATCATTAGGTAGAGGGTTCATTTGAGGATGCAGGCATAGGAGGAAAGGAGAGGAGAAAGCAGGCTAGCAGGAGTGGGACATGGGCTGTGGGGAGAAGAGGGACAGAGATGGAAGTGGCCATGGAAGGAGTATCAAATGCAGCACTGTGGCACTGAGGAGGAGGAGCACTGGGGAGGTGGCAGCCTGGATCCTTTGGGATGCAAATCTCAGGGAAGTGGCAGGGAGCAGAAGGTCCCTAATGGTGCCCCTGAGGCAGAGGAGTAGCCTCACAGGTTCCTGGATGTAGGAATGTCTGTGGTATAGGAATCCTCTGTAACAGGCCACCTGATGGCAAGACAACTGGATGCTGAAAACTGGGTGTGCCAATGGTTCAGCACTGAGGATCGTTTCTTTTTAAAAAATTAATTTTGTTTTTTAAAACTGAGGTAGAGTTGATTAACAATAGTATATGTTTCAGGTGTACAACATAGTGATTCATAATTTTTAAAAATTATACTCCATTTATAGTTATTATAAAATGTTGACTATGTTCCGTGTGCTGTACAATATATCCTTGTATCTTATTTATTTTATATCTAGTAGTTTGTATCTCTTAATCCCCTACTCCTATCTTGCCCCACCCACCCTTTCCTCTCCCCACTGGTAACCACTAGTTTGTTCTTTATATCTGTGAGTCTGTTTCTTTTTTTGTTATATTCACTAGTTGGTTTTATGTTTTAGTTTCCACATAAAAGTGATAACATACAGTACTTGTCTTTCCCTCTCTGGCTTATTTCACTAAGCATAATACCCTCCAGATCCATCCAAGCTGCTGAAAATGGCAAAATTTTATTCATTTTTAAGGCTGAGTAATATTTCATTTTGTGTGTGTACATATATATATATATATATATATATATATATATATATATACATATATATATATGTATATATATGTATATGTATATATATACACATCTGTTGATGGGCACTTAGGTTGCTTCCATATCTTGGCTATAGTAAATAATGCTGCCATGAACATTGGGGATGCATGTATCTTTTCAAATTAGTGTTTTTGTTTTCTTTGGCTAGATACCCAGGAGTACAATTGCTAGATCACTTGGCAGTTCTATTTTTAGTTTTCTGAGGAATCTCCATACTGTTCTCCACAGTGACTGACCAATTTACATTCCTACCAACAGGGCACAAGGGTTTCCTTTTCTCCACATCCTTGCCAACACTTGTTATTTGTTGTCTTTTTGATAATAGACATTCTGTCAGGGGTGAGGTGATATCTCATTGTGGTTTTGATTTACGTTTCTCTGATTAGTGATGGTGAGCATCTTCTCATGCGCCTATTGGCCATCTGTATGTCTTCTTTGGGAAAATTTCTGTTCAGATCCTCTGCCCATTTTTTAGTTGGGTTGCTTGTTTTTTTGGTGTTGAGTTGTATGAGCTTTTTATGTATTTTGGATATTAACCCCTTATCAGATACATTGTTTTCAAATATCTTCTCCCATTCAGTAGGTGGTCTTTTCATTTTATTGACAGTTTTCTTCACTTTGCAAAAGCTTTTTAGTTTGATGTAGTCCCACTTATTTTTGCTTTTGTTTCCCTTGCCTGAGGAGGCATATCCAAAAAAATATTACTAAGACCAATGTCAAAGAGCTTACTGCCTATGTTTTCTTCTAGAAGTTTTATGGTTTCAGGTCTTACATTTAAGTCTTTAATCCATTTCAAATTTATTTTTGTGCATGGTATGAGAGAGTAGTCCAGTTTGATTCTTTTGCATGTAGCTGTCCAGTTTACCCAACATCATTTAAGAGGCTGTCTTTTCCTGTTTATATATTCTCACCTCCTTTGTTATAAATTAATTGCTCATATATGTGTAGGTTTATTTCTGGTCTCTCTATTCTATTCCATTGATCTACGTGTCAGTATCATACTGTTTTGATTACTGTAGCTTTGCAATATAGTTTGAAATCAGGGAGCCTGATACCTCCAGCTTTGTTCTTCTTCTCAAGATTGTTTTGACTATTTTGGGTCTTTTGCATTTCCATACAAATTTTAGAATTATTTGTTCTAGTTCTGTGAAAAATGCCATTGGTGTTTTGATAGGTATTGCTTTGGGTCTGTAGATTGCCTTGGGTAATATGGTCATTTTAACAATATTAACTGCCAATCCATGAAGATGATATATCTTTCCATTTGTTTGTGTCATCTTCAATTTCTTTCATCAGTGTCATATAGTTTTCCTTATATTCCTTTGTTAAATAAATTATAGCTTTTCCTGAAGAATTAATTCATTTAGAAAAAATTTAGGGACTTCTCTGGTGGCCCAGTGGTTAAGAATCTGCCTGCCAATGCAGGGGACACAGGTTCAATCCCTGGTCTGGGAAGATCCCACATGCCACAGAACAGCTAAGCCCATGCACCACAACTAGTGAGCCTGTGCTCTAGAGCCTGTGAGCCACAACTACTGAGCCCATACAACACAACCTCTGAACCCACGTGCTGCAACTACTAAACCCCATGTGCTCTAGGGCCCGCGTGCCACAACTACTGAGACAGCATGCTGCAACTACTGAAGCCTGCGTGCCTAGAGCCTGTGCTCCACAACAAGAGAAGTCACAGCAATGAGAAGCCCACACACAGCAACAAAGACCCAACACAGCCACAAAAAAAAAGAAAAGAAAAAATTTAGTGGATTCTATAGTCCTGTCAATTCCTTGATCATATGCATGTCTAGTTTTATGTAGAAACAATTTAATGTTTCTCTTTTTCCTCTAAAGAATCTATTTTCAGAGACAATTTGTTTTATAACATAATCTCCACAAATATATTTCATGGCTGAATAATGTTCCATGGAATTGAGAAAATATAATCCCCTTAGGCCTTCCCCATCACTGGACACTTTTGTTGTTTCTAATTTATCAGTGCCATAAACATTGCCATAATGAGAGCCTTTACACATCCAGCTTGCTTTGTATCATTGGATTATTTCTCAGTATAAATCACAGGGAAAGCAAACTTCCATAGCTCTTGATTAGTATTGCGAAGTGCCTTTCCCGAAGTCCTTTATGTTTTCAGCTCTGACAGCAGTCAGTAGGAGTAGACCTGTGTCTCTGAAACCTTTTTTTGGTTTTCATACTTGTAAATGGTTTCTCTTATTTAATAGTTGCAGGACGGTTATTCAAGGGCCTGGGCTTTTAACTGGTGGAGACAATGCCATACCTCTACCTTCATTCTGATTGGTTGGCTCCAAACCAAAAGTGGTGAGATTTGCCCAGACCTGGAATGGGGCCAGGGGTGGGGGGCGGGGAGTCTGCCTGTGGACTTGAACTTGTACAGACCCTCGCCCATAACTTTCCATCAAACAGAGGCCTTGCTTTGAATCTCACATTCATCTTTCTGGACTCACAGTATTGTTTGGGCTATTTTTATTTTGGATTATTTTTGCCAGAATCTCTGTGGGTTTTTACTATAGTCAAATGTTTACCATTTTTACCTTTTTCAAAAAATATTTTAGTATATATATAATTATGTATAATATAGTTACATTGTTATATAATTATTTACATATTGTATAATATATTATGCATTATGATTTACACATAATACATATACTAATATACTTATAT
>RJWK010053246.1:0-15415 GCA_004363435.1 Platanista minor
TTTTACACATACCTGTCCAGTTTTCCCAGCACCACTTATTGAAGAGGCTGTCCTTTCTCCACTGTACATTCCTGCCTCCTTTATCAAAGATAAGGTGACCATATGTGTGTGGGTTTATCTCTGGGCTTTCTATCCTGTTCTACTGATCTATATTTCTGTTTTTGTGCCAGTACCATATTGTGATTACTGTAGTTTTGTAATATAGTCTGAAGTCAGGGAGTCTCATTTCTCTAGCTCTGTTTTTTTCCCTCAAGATTGCTTTGGCTGTTCTGGATCTTTTATGTCTACATACAAATTTTAAGATTTTTTTGTTCTAGTTCTGTAAAAAATGCCATTGGTAATTTGATGGGGATTGCACTGAATCTGTAGATTGCGTTGAGTAGTATAGTCATTTTCACAGTATTGATTCTTCCAATCCAAGAACGTGGTATATCTCTCCATCTGGATCTGTCATCTTTGATTTCTTTCATCAGTGACTTATAGCTTCCTAAGTACAGATTTTTACCTCCTTAGGTAGATTTATTCCTAGGTATTTTAGTCTTTTTGTTGCAGTGGTGAATGAGATTGTTTCCTTAATTTCTCTTTCTGATCTTTCGTTGTTATAGGAATGCAAGAGATTTTTGTGCATTAATTTTGTATCCTGCTTTACCAAATTCATTGATTAGCTCTAGAGTTTTCTGGTGGCATCTTTAGGATTATCTATGTATAGTATCATGTCATCTGCAAAGAGTGACAGTTTTACTTCTTCTTTTCCAATTTGGATTCCTTTTATTTGTTTTACTTCTCCGATTACTGTGGCTAAGACTTCCAAAACTATGTTGAATAAGAGTGACAAGAGTGGACATCCTTGTCTTGTTCCTGATCTTAGAGGAAATGCTTTCAGTTTTTCACCACTGACAACGATGTTTGCTGTGGGTTTGTCATATATGGCCTTTATTATCTTGACGTAGGATCCCTCTGTGCCCACTTTCTGGATAGTTTTTATCATAAGTGGGTGTTGAATTTTGTCAAAAGCTTTCTCTGCATCTACTGAGATTATCATATGGTTTTTATTCTTCAGTTTTTTAATATGGTATATCACACTGATTAATTTGCATATACTGAAGAATCCCTGCACCCCTGGGATAAATCCCACTTGATCATGGTGTGTGATCTTTTTAACGTGTTGCTGGATTCTGTATGCTAGTATTTTGTTGAGAATTTCTGCACCTGTATTCATCGGTGATATTGGTCTGTAATTTTCTTTTTTTGTAGTATCATTGTTTGGTTTTGGTATCAGGGTGATGGTGGCCTCGTAGAATGAGTTTGGGAGTGTTCCTTCCTCTGCAATTTTCTGGAAGAATTTGAGAAGGATGGGTGTTAGCTCTTCTCTAAACGTTTGATAGAATTCACCTGTGAACCCATCTGGTCCTGGACTTTTGTTTGTTGGAAGACTTTTAATCACAGTTTCAATTTCATTACTTGTGATTGGTCTATTCATATTTTCTATTTATTCCTGGTTCAGTCTTGGAAGGCTAAACCTTTCTAAGAATTTGTCCATTTCTTCCGGGTTGTCCATTTTATTGGCATAGAGTTGCTTGTAGTAGTCTCTTAGGATGCTTTGTATTTCTGAGGTATCCACTGTAACTTCTCCTTTTTCACTTCCAATTTTATTGATTTGAGTCCTCTCCCTCTTGATGAGTCTGGCTAAAGGTTTATCAATTTTGTTTATCTTCTCAAAAACCGGCTTTTAGTTTTATCGATTTTTGCTATTGTTGTCTTTGTTTCTATTTCATTTATTTCTGCTCTGATCTTTATGATTTCTTTCCTTCTACTAACTTTGGGTTCTGTTTGTTCTTTTTTCTCAAGTTCTTTTAGGTGTAAGGTTAGATTATTTGAGATTTTTCTTGTTTCTTGAGGTAGGATTGTATTACTATAAACTTCCTCTTAGAACTGCTTTTGCTGCATCCCATGGGTTTTGGATCATTGTGTTTTCATTGTCATTTGTCTCTAGGTATTTTTTTATTTCCTCTTTGATTTCTTCAGTGATCTCTTGGTTATTTAGTAATGTATTATTTAGCCTCCATGTGTTTGTGTTTTTTACATTTTTTTCCCTGTAACTGATTTCTAATCTCATAGCATTGTGGTTGGAAAAGATGCTTAATATGATTTCAATTTTCTTAAATTTACCAAGGCTTGATTTGCGACCCAAGATGTGATCTATCCTGGAGAATGCTCCGTGTGCACTTGAGAAAAAAGTGTAATCAGTTGTTTTTGGATGGAATGTCCTATAAATATCAATTAAATCTATCTGGTCTACTGTGTCATTTAAAGCTGGTGTTTCCTTATTAATTTTCTGTCTGGATGATCTGTCCATTGGTGTGAGGTGTTAAAGTCCCCACTATTATTGTGTTACTGTCAATTTCCTCTTTTATAGCTCTTAGCAGTTGCCTTATGTATTGAAGTGCTCCTATGTTGGGTGCATATATATTTATAATTGTCGTATCTTCTTCTTGGATTGATCCCTTGATCATTATGTAGTGTCCTTCCTTCTCTCTTGTAACAGTCTTTATTTTAAAGTCGATTTCAGGCACAGTGGTTAAGAATCTGCCTGCCAATGGAGGGGACACGGGTTCGAGCCCTGGTTCGGGAAGATCCCACATGCCGCAGAGCAACTAAGCCTGTGCACCATAACTACTGAGACTGTGCTCTAGAGTTGTGAGCCACAACTACTGAAACCCACGCAGCTAGAGCCAGTGCTCTGAAACAAGAGAAGCCACTCGCAATGAGAAGCCCTTGCATTGCAACGAAGAGTACTGCCTGCTCACTGCAACTAGAGAAAGCCCGCGTGCAGCGATGAAGAGCCAAAACAGCCAAAACTAAAATAATTTATTAAAAAAGTCTATTTTATCTGATATGAGTATCGCTACTCCAGCTTTCTTTTGATTTCCATTTGCATAGAATACCTTTTACCATCCCCTCAGTTTCAGTCAGTATGTGTCCCTAGGTCTGAAGTGGGTCTCTTGTAGACAGCATATATATGGGTCTTGTTTTTGTATCCATTCAGCGAGTCTGTGTCTTTTGGTTGGAGCATTTAATCCACTCACATTTAAGATAATTATCGATATGTGAAGTTCTTATGAGTTTTCTTAATTGTTTTGGGTTTGTTTTTGTAGGTCCTTTTCTTCTCTTATGTTTCCCACTTACAGAAGTTCCTTTAGCATTTGTTGTAGAGCTGGTTTGGTGGTGCTGAATTCTCTTAGCTTTTGCTTGTCCGTAAAACTTTTGATTTTCCGTCGAATCTGAATGAGATCCTTGCCACATAGAGTAATCTTCGTTGTAGGTGCTTCTCTTTCATCACTTTAAGTATATCATGCCACTCCCTTTTGGCTTGTAGAGTTCTGCTGAGAAATCTGCTGTTAACCTTATGGGAGTTCCCTTGTATGTTATTTGTCATTTTCCCCTTGTTGCTTTTAATAATTTTTCTTTGTCTCTAATTTTTGTCATTTTGATTGCTATGTGTCTCGGCGTGTTTCTCCTTCGGTTTATCCTGCCTGGGACTCTCTGTGCTTCCTGGACCTGGATGGCTATTTCCTTTCCCGTGTTAAGGAAGTTTTCGACTACAATCTCTTCAAATGTTTCCTTGGGTCCTTCCTCTCTCTCTTCTCCTTCTGTGACCTCTATAACATGAGTGTTGGTGCGTTTAATGTTGTCCCAGAGGTCTCTTAGGCTGTCTTCATTTCTTTTCATTCTTTTTTCTTTATTCTGTTCCATAGCAGTGAATTCCACCATTCTGTCTTCCAGGTCACTTATCCGTTCTTCTGCCTCAGTTATTCTGTTATTTAGTCCTTCTAGTGCATTTTTCATTTCAGTTATTGTATTGTTCATCTCTGTTTGTTTTTTAATTCTTCTAGGTCTTTGTTAAACATTTCTTGCATCTTCTCCATCTTTGCCTCCATTCTTTTTTCAAGGTCCTGGATCATTTTCACTATCATTATTCTGAATTCTTTTTCTGGAAGATTGCCTATCTCCACTTCATTTAGTTCTTTATCTGGGGTTTTATCTTGTTCCTTCATCTGTACATAGTCCTCTGCCTTTTCATTTTGTCTATCGTTCTGTAAATGTAGTTTTCGTTCCGCAGGCTGCAGGACTGTAGTTCTTCTAGCTTCTGCTGTCTCCACTCTCTCTTTTTTCTTTCTTAATACAGGCATTTACAGCTGTAAATTTCCCTCCAAACACTACTTTAGCTGCATCCCATAGTTTCTGTATTTTTGATTTCTGTTTTCATTCACCTCAAAGTATTTTCTAACTTCTCTTGTACTTTATTCTTTGATCCCCTTGCTATTTAGGAGTTGTTGAGATTTCCTTATATATTCTGGATGTAAGTCTCTACCAGATATGTTGTTCACAAATATTTTCTGCAAGTCTGTAACCTCTTTTTAAAATTCTTTTCACAGACTCTGTGATAGAGCCGAAGCTTTTAACTTTGATGAAGTCTAATTTATCTTTTTTTTTTCCTTTAGGTGGAATGGATCATGCTTTAGGTGTCATGTAAAAGAATTCTGAATTTTTTCTCTGAGGTTTTCTCCCAAAATTTTTTATAGTTTTACATTTAAACCTGGGATACATTTGAGTAACTTTTTCTTTAAGATGTGAGATTAGATCTTAGATTTTTGTGTTTTGTTTTTCCCTATGGATAACCAATTGTTCTAGCACCAATTGTTGAGAAGACTACCTTTCCTCCAATGAATTGCTTTGGCACCTGTCTTAGTCCTTTGTGTTGCTATAATAAAAATAGCATACACTGGGTGGCTTAAACAACAAATATTTACTTCTCACTGTTCTAAAGGCTAAGAAGTCCAAGATCAAGGCACTGGCAGACTCAGTTTCTGGTGAGGGCCCATCTCCTGGTTCATAATTGGCCATCTTCTCACTGTGTCCTTACATGGCAGAAAAGGGAGTGAGAGTTCTCTGGGGTTTCTTTTATAAAGGCAGTAATCCCATTCATGAAGACTCTGATTTAGTTACCTCCCAAAGGCCCCAACTCCCTAATACAATCACACCAAGGGTTAAGATTTCAACATATGAATTTGGGGCGGGGGGGACACAAACATTGTCAAAGAGCAGTTGGCTGGGGACTTCCCTGGTGGCACAGTGGATAAGACTCCATGCTCCTAATGTAGAGGGCCTGGGTTCTATCCCTGGTCAGGGAACTAGATCCCGCATGCATGCCGCAACTAAGAGTTTGCATGTCACAACTAAGGAGCTCACATGCTGCAACTAAGGAGCTGGCGAGCCGCAACTAAGGAGCCCACATGCTGCAACTAAGACCTGGTGCAACCAAATTCAAAAAACAGTTGGCTGTACTTTATGAGTCTATTTCTGGGTTTTCTATAATGTTCCAGTGATCTACATGTCTAGCCCTCCACCAATACTACACAGTCTTGATTACAATAGCTATAAAGTTTTGAAATGACTAAAATGATTCCTTCCATTTTATTCTTCTTCAAAATTGTTTTACCCATTCTAGTTTGTTTATTTGCTTTCCATATACATTTTAAAGTAATCCAGTCTATGTCTACAAAAATCTTGCTAGAATTTTGATAGGAATTACATTAAACATATGTATCAATTTGAGAATTGATATCACTACTATGTTTAGTGTTCCAATCTATGAATATGATATCTTTCTCCATTTATTTAGATCTTTGATTTCTTTAACCATTTTTCTTTTTTTTTTTTTTTTTTTGGCCAAGCCATGGCTTGTGGGAATCTTAGTTTCCTGACCAGGTATCGAACTCACACCCCCTGCAATGGAAGCGCGGAGTTCTAACCACTGGACCACCAGGGAATTCCCTCTTTAATCATTATTGTATAGTTTTCAGCATATAAGCACTGTATATATTTTGTTAGATTTACACCTAATAGTTGTTTGAGTGGTTGTGATTTCAATTTCAGTTTCCCCATGTTAATTGCTAGTACAAAGAAATATAACTGATTTTAATATGATGATCTTGTATCCTACAATTGTGCTGAACTCACTAATTAGTTCCACAGTCTTTTTTGTACATTCCTTGGGATTTTCTAAGCAGACTATCATGTCAACTGCAAATAGAAACGTATTTCTTTCTTTCTTTCTATAATTTCCACAAACACTTTTTCTGCACCACTCCATCTCCACTTCATTTGGGACTTCAATAACATGAAAGATAAACTTTCTGTTACTGTCCCATGGGTCCCTGAAGCTCTCCTCATCTTTCTTCAGTTTATTTTAAATCCCTGTTGGTCAGTCTAGATAGTTTTTATTCTTCTACCTTCAAGTTAACTGACTTAATACACCCCTATTCTGTCACTGACACCACTCAATAAATTTTAAATTTAGTTTTAGTTATAAAACTTCCTATTTTATTTTTTTATGTTTTATAAAAATATACATTTATTTATTTGGTTGCACCAGGTCTTAGTTGCAGCAGGCAGGCTCCTTAGTTGTGGCTCACGGGCTCAGTTGCAGCTCCAAGGCTCCTTAGTTGCAGCTCTCCAGCTCCTTAGCTGTGGCATGTGGGCTCCTTAGTTGCAGCAGGTGGGCTTCTTAGCTGCGGCAGGCGAGCTCCTTAGTTGTGGCAGGCGAACTCTTAGTTGCGGCATGCATATGAGATCTAGTTCCCTGACCAAGAATCAAACTTGGGCCCCTTCGGAGTGCAAAGTCTTATCCACTGCACCACCAGGGAAGCCCCAAAACTTCCAATTTTAAATTTATAACTTTCCATTTGCTTCAAGGAGGTTTACCCTCAATTATTAGAGCAAGGTTTTAATTAATAATTACACTTTAAACTCTTTGATGATTCCAACATCTATGTCATGTCATGGTTGCCATCTGTTGACTATCTTTTCTTCTTAAGAGATGGTGAGATTTTCCTGATTCTTTACATGTAGAGTAATTTTGAATGTTTAAATACTATGCTATGTTATTCTGAACCTTGTTTAAATCCAACGGAAAATGTTGGATTTTTGTTTTAGCAGCAATCTACCTGATTAAGTCCAATCCACAAATTCCTATCCAATTTCCCTGGGCTGTGGTTCCAATGTCAGTTTGGTTTTCAAAGCCCTTGCAAAGCCTTTTGATTTGTCTCATGCACACTGTGCAACGGCCAACATAGGACTTGGGCAGTAGCGTAGCCTTTGGCACGCTGTTTAGAGTCAGATGCACATATGCTATTTTGGAAAAGAACCCAGGAGTTCATACACAATATTATGGGTTCACTGTATTGAGTTCCTTCCTCTCTACAATCCTCCCAAGACATTCCAGCTCCTAGAGGTCCTTTTCTGGGTCTTCTGGCTAGAAGGGAAGGGCTTTTGTTTTCCTGCTCTGCTGAGCACCTCCCACAACTGTGATTGCTTCCTGGGTAAGGTGGTGAGAATTGAGAGGACAAAATCAGCAAATATATCCATGCTCTTAGGACAATAATCCCTATAAATAAAAGGATTCAGCTCCCACCTGGCTGCCAATGTCATTGCTGCCTTCACCACCACAAAATTTCATGGGGGACAAGAGCAGGACAAAACGGAAAAAAAAGCAAACAAAGCACAAAAGATTCTCTTCCTCCATCCCTTCCTTCCAACCTCTTTAAGAATACCCTTTCTCACTCCTCAGACTATAAAAAGAGGGCTTCTCTCAGACTTCTTTCTGTCTGCATGTAGTTCCAGTTCCAGGTTTTGGGTTACCTTTGAGTGCAGGCTGGAAGGTATTCTATGGAGAGAAAAAACAGAAACAATTTCATTTCCCATTCCATCTGCTACCACTTATCTTTCATGGTACTCAGACAGCTGGTCCATGTAGTCTACTCTAGGATTTTAATTGTATTTAGTCAGAGGGAAAGGGTAGAGTGTGCTTACTACATGTTGACCAGAATCAGAACCCTTATATTTTTAATGTAAAAACCTTAATAAATTTCTGGATTCTTTGCCATTAAAGAAACTTCCCATACTATGGTTCTTAGCATCTTTCTGTCACTCATATCATCAATCCACTGTGCTCTGTGAAAGTACAGAGCATGTACATTCACAAAACAAAAAAATATTAAATAAAGATTATAGGCAAAAAATGCACAAAAGAATGGAAGAAAATGTTAATAGTGGTTGTTGGTCATGTGATATGCTTACATGCAGAGACAGTTTAAGTGAAGAGTACGGAGTTTTTAACTTTAAATAAACTTTTAAAGCTTCGCGTTAAATATTACAGAAAAGTATACAAATTAACAGCAAGCAGCTCCATGAATGTAAACATAGCCATTTAATCTAAATACCACTCAATCAAGAAATAAGAGTATCACTCCGAAGTTCCTCTTTATGAGCTGCAACAGTCATTTCTTTTCACTTATAAAAGTGGGACACACATGGGCTTCTCTGGTGGCGCAGTGGCTGAGAGTCCGCCTGCCGATGCAGGGGACGCAGGTTCATGCCCCAGTCTGGGAGGATCCCACATGCCGTGGAGCGGCTGGGCCCGTGAGCCATGGCCGCTGAGCCTGTGCGTCCGGAGCCTGTGCTCCGCAATGGGAGGCCACAAGTGAGAGGCCCGCGTACCGCAAAAAAGAAAAAAAAATAAAAAGTGGTACACACGCATTTCTATCAAAGAGTACTGGAATGTATTACTGATTTTAGTTATTTTAATGCTTATGTCTTCATACATTGTCAAGGTTTTTCATATTCACTTTTTCAACTCTTATAAAAATTTCCACAAAGGACAGAGGTCTTAGGAGAAATGAACCCAGTGGACACCTTGCTCTCAGACTTCTGGCCTCCACAACTGTGAGAAAATAAATGTTGTTGTTTAAGTCAACCCAAAAAATAAAATAAAATAAAATCTTCCCTGTGTTTTCTACAGGTTAATTCTAAAACGTGATAACCATTTAAAAAGCAACTGGAATATCTGCTAATGCAATTTTCATTTACTGAGAAAGCCTCGGAATCCCTAGCAGGGCTGACAAAAGGTGTATCTCTCCTGAAGCCAGTCAGTAAAGACTGGAAAAGATGATTGCTTCAGATACAAAGACAGCAACACAAGACTTCAAGGAACGTGAAAACTCAGTGAAACATATCACCACCAAAGGAACACAGTAATTTTCCAGTTACTGACCCCCAAAACATGGAGATCTGCAATCCGGCTATTTATAAAAAACTCAAAATAGTTGTTTTAAAGAAGGCCTCAGTGAGCTGCAAGAAAACACACAAAGGCAATTCAGTGAAGTCACAAAAACAATACATGAACAAAACAAAAAATTTAACAGACACAGAAATCATTAAAAAGAACCAAACAGAAATCTTAGAGCTGAAAAAAATAAAATGGATGAAATGAAAATGCACTAGAAAGTATTAACAGCAGACTTGATCATGCAGAAGAAAAAAATCCATGATGTCAATGACAGGTCATTTGAAATTATCCGGTTCAAGGTGAACAAAGAGAAAATAATGAAAAAGAGTGAAGAAAGCCTTCATGTATCACGGGGTATCATCAAGAGAAACAACATAAGCACTGCTGGAGTCCCCAAAGGAGAAGAGAGGGAGAAAGGGGCAGAAAGCTTATTTAAAGAAATAACAGCTGAGATCTTCCCAATCTGGGAAGAGATTTGGACGTCCAAGTTTATTTTTTAAATTTATTTAAAAAAAAAAAAAAGCTTACAGGTCCCCCAAAAGATCTCCTCCAAGAGACACTATAATGAAATCATCTAAAATCAAAGACAAAAAATTTTTAAAGCAACAAGAGAAAAAAATTCCTCACATACAAGGGAATTCCTGTAAGGCTATTAGTGGATTTCTCAGCAAACACCTTATAGGCCAGGATAGAGTGGAATGATTTATTCAAAGTGCTGCAAGAAAAAACTGCCAACCTATATCCAGAAAAGAGGAAAACTCTAATTTGAAAAGATACATGCACCCCAATGTTCTTAGCAGCACTATGTACAATACACAAGACATGGAAGCAACCTAAGTGTCCGTCAAAAGATGGATGGATAAAGAGAATGTGGTGTATATATACATATACAATGGAATATTTCTCAGCCATTAAAAAAAGAATGAAATATGGCCATGTTTGCAGCAATGTGGATGGACCTAGAAATTATCACATTACATGAAGTCAGAATGACAGGTATTACATGATATCACTTAAATGTGAAAACTAAAAAATAATACAAATGAACTTATTTACAAAACAAAAACAGGACCACAAAACAAGTCTCAGTAAATTTAAGAAAACTGAAATCATATCAAGCATCTTTTCTGACCAAAATGCTATGAGATTAGAAATAAAATACAAGAAAAAAACTGTAAAAAAAACACAAACATGTGCAAACACATAGAGGCTAAAAAATATGCTACTGAACAACCAATGGATCACTGAAGAAGTCAAAGAGGAAATCAGAAAATATCTAGAGACAAATGAAAACGAAAGCACAACAATCAAAAACCTATGGGATGCAGCAAAAGCAGTTCTAAGACGGAAGTTTATACCAATACAATCTTACCTCAGGAAACCAGAAAAATCTCAAATAAACAACCTAACCTTATACCTAAAGCAACTACAGAAAGAACAAACAAAACCTAAAATTAGTAGAAGGAAACAAATCATAAAGAACAGAGCAGAAATAAATGATATAGAGTAACGCAAATATACTCCAATAAAAATAAAATAAAAAGAAATGATATAAAGATGACGAAAACAATAGCAAACATCAATGAAACTAAAAGCTGGTTCTTTGAAAAGATAAACAAAATTGATAAATCTTAGCCAGACTCCTCAAGAAAAAAAGGAAAAGGACTCAATTCAATAAAATTAGAAATGAAAATAGAGGAGTTACAACTGACACCACAGAAATACAAAAGATCATAAGAGACTACTACAAGCAACTGTATGCCAATAAAATGAACAACCTGGAAGAAATGAACAAATTCTTAGAAACGTACAATTTACCAAGACTGAACCAAGAAGAAACAGAAAACATGAACAGACCAATCACAAGTACTGAAATTGAAACTATGATTTAAAAACTTCCAACAAACAAAAGTACAGGACCAGATGGCTTCACAGGCAAATTCTACCAAACACTTAGAGAAGAGCTAACACCTACCCTTCTGATACTATTCCAAAGAACTTCAGAGGAAGGAAATCTCCCAAACTCATTCTATGATGTCACCATCACCCTGATACCAAAACCAGACAAAGATACCACACACAAAAAAGAAAATTACAGGCCAGTATCACTGATGAACACAGATGCAAAAATCCTCAACAGAATACTAGGAATCCGAATCCAACAATACATTAAAAGGATCACACACCATCTCAAGTGGGATTTATCCCAGGGATTTTTCAATATACACAAATCAATCAGTGTGATATACCACATCAACAAATTAAAGAATAAAAACCATATGATCATCTCAATACATGCAGAAAAAGTTTTGACAAAATTCAACACCAATTTATGATAAAAAACTCTCCAGAAAATGGGCATAGAGGGAACATACCTCTACATAATAAAGGTCATATACGACAAACCTACAGCTAATATCATACTCAATGGGGAAATGCTGAAAGCATCTCCTCTAAGATTAGGAACAAGACAAGGATGCCCACTCTTGCTGCTTTTATTCAACATGGTTTTGGAAGTCCTAGCTATAGCAATCAGAGAAGAAAAAGAAATAAAAGGAATACAAATTGGAAAAGTTAAACTGTCACTGTTTGCAGACGACATAATACCATACATAGAAAATCCTAAAAATGATACCAGAAAACTACTAGAACTCATCAATGAATTTGATAAACTTGCAGGTTACAAAATTAATACACAGAAATCCGTTGAATTTCTGTACACTAAAGACGAAAGATCAGAAAGAGAAATTCAAGAAACAATCCCATTTACCACTGAATCAAAAAGAATAAAATACTGTACCTAGGAATAAAGCTACCTAAGGAGACAAAAGGCCTGTACTCTGAAAACTGTAAGACACTGATGAAAGAAATCAAAAATGAAACAGATGGAAAAATATACCATGTTCTTGGACTGGAAAAATCAATATTGTCAAAATGACTATACTACCCAAGGCAATCTACAGATTCAATGCAATCCCTATCAAGTTACCAACGGCAATTTTCACAGAACTAGAACAAAAAATCTTAAAATTTGTGTAGAGACACCAAAGACACCAAATAGCCAAAGCAATCTTGAGAAAGAAAAACAGAGGTGGAGGAATCAGGCTCCCGGACTTCAAACTACACTACAAAGCTACAGTCATCAAAACAGTATGGTACTGGCACAAAAACAGAAATATAGATCAATGGAACAGGACAGAAAGCCCAGAAATAAACCCATGTACCTATGGTTAATTAATCTATGACAAAGGAGGCAAGACTATACAATGGAGGAAAGACAGCCTCTTCAATAAGTGGTGCTGGGAAAACTGGACAGTTACATGTAAAAGAATGAAATTAGAACACTCCCTAACACCATGCACAAAAATAAACTCAAAATGGATTAAAAACCTGAATGTGAGACGGGACACTATAAAACTCCTAAAAGCAAACATAGGCAGAATATTCCCTGACATAAATTAAAGCAGTATCTTTTTCAATCCATCTCCCAGAGTAATGGAAATAAAAACAAAAATAAACAAATGGGACCTAATTAAGCTCAAAGCTTTTGTGCAGCAAAGGAAACCATAAACAAAATGAAAAGACAACCCACAGACTAGGAGAAAATACTTGCAAATATGTGACCAACAAGGGATAAGTCTCCAAAATTTACTAACGGCTCATGCAGCTTAATATCATCGAAACAAACAACCGAATCAAAAAATGGGCAGAAGACCTAAAGAGACATTTCTCCAAAGAAGACATACACATGGCCAAGAGTCACATGAAAAGATGTTCAATATCACTAATTATTAGAGAAATGCAAATCAAAACTACAATGAGCTATCACATCACACGGGTCAGAATGGCGATCATCCAAAAATCCACAAACGATAAATGCTGGAGAGGGTGTGGAGAAAAGGGAACCCTCCTACACTGTGGGTGGGAATGTAAATTTGTGCAGCCACTATGGAAAACAGTATGGAGGTTCCTTAAGAAACTAAAAACAGGCACTTCCTGGTGGTCCAGCGGTTTAAGACTCCATGCTCCCAATGCAGGGGGCCTGAGTATGATCCCTGGTCAGGGAACTAGATCCCACATGCCACAACTAAGAGCCCACATGCTGCAACTAAAAGATCCCTCAAGGCACAACGAAGACACGCCGCAGCCAAATAAATAAGTAAATATTAAAATAAAGAAACTAAAAACAGAGCTTCCATATGATCCTGCAATCCCACTCCTGGGCATGTATCCAGAGAAAACTATGGTCCGAAAGGATACATGCACCCCAGTGCTCACTGCAGCGTCTTTTACAATAGCCAAGACATGGAATCAACCTAAATGTCCATCAACAGAAGAATGGATAAAGAAAATGGGGTACATATATACAATGGAATATTAGCCAGTAAAAAGAATAAAATAATGCCATTTACAGCAACATGAATGGACCTAGAACTTGTCATACTGAGTGAAGTCAGAAAAACAGAAATATCATATGACATCACTTACATGCAGAATCTTAAAAAAATTATACAAACAAACTTATTTAAAAAACAGAAACTAGGGCTTCCCTGGTGGCACAGTGGTTATGAGAATCCACCTGCCAATGCAGGGGACATGGGTTTTAAGCCCTAGTCCGGGAATATCCCACATGCTGCGGAGCAACTAAGCCCATGCACCACAACTACTGAACCCACGCGCCACAACTACTGAAGCCTGCATGCCTAGAGATTGTGCTCTGCAACAAGCGAAGACACCATTATGAGAAGACTGCACACCACAACGAAGAGTAGCCCCCACTTGCCGCAACTAAAAGAAAGCCTGTGCGCAGCCCAAAGATCTAATGCAGCCAAAAATAAATTTTATTTAAAAAAAAAAAACAGAGAGTTTCCCTGGTGGTGCAGTGGTTGAGAGTCCACCTGCCGATGCAGGGGACACAGGTTCATGCCCCAGTCTGGGAAGATCCCACATGTCGTGGAGCGGCTGGAACCGTGAGCCATGGCCGCTGAGCCTGCGCGTCCAGAGCCTGTGCTCCGCAACGGGAGAGGCCACAACAGTGAGAGGCCTGCGTACCACAAAAAAAAAAACAGAAACAGACTGAACGTAGAGAAGGAACTTATGGTTACCAAGGGGGATGGGTGGGGGGGAGGGATAGTTAAGGAGTTTGGAACTGACATGTACACTGCTATATTTAAAATGGATAACAAACAAGGACCTACTGTACAGCACAGGGAACTCTGATCAATATTATGTACCAACCTAAATGGGAAAAGAATTTCAGAAAGAATAGATAACATGTATATGTATAACTGAATCACTCTGCTGTACACCTGAAACACAACATTGTTAATCAACTATACTCCAATATGAAATGAAAAGTTAAAAAACAAAAACAACTCAGACATAGGAAACAAACTTTACAGTTTACTAAAGGGGAAGTGGGAGATGGAGGGTGGGATAAATTAGGAGTTTGGAATTAACAGATACACATTACTATATATAAAATAAATAAATAACAAAGACCTACTGTAGAGACACAGTGTGTGTGTGTATACAAATCACTTTGCTGTACATCTGAAACTAACACCACATTGTAAGTTGAATATACTTCAATTAAAAAAAAAACCTTCCAACCAAGAATACTTTACCCAGAAAAGCTGTCCATCAGAAATAAAGGAGAGATAAAGACTTCGCCAAACAAATGTGTAGAGCATTCATCATCACTAGACCTGCCTTACAAGAAATGCTAAAACTTCTTCAAGCTGAAATGAATGTACACTAATAACATAGAAACAAAGAAATATAAAACACACTGCTAAAGGTAAGTATATATATAGTCACATTCAAAATACACTTGGCCCTCCCTGTTTGAGAATTCTACATCCACAGATTGAACCAACTGATTGAAAATACTTGAGGAAAAAAAAAAACCTCAGGAAGTTCCAAAAAGCAAACCTAGAATTTGCCCCACTCTGGTAACAATTTACATAGCATTTACAACTACCTACATGATATTTACATGATATTAGGTATTATAAGTGATCTAGAGAGGATTTAAAAGCTACATGTAAATACTACTCCATTTTATCCAAGGGCCTTGAGCATCCACGGTTTCTGGTATACATGGGGGGCAGGGGTGTCATGGAACCAATCTCCCACAGATACTGAGAATGACTTTAATACTGTAATATGCTAGTATGTTAATCTCTTAACTCTAGTATAAAGACTAAAGCACAGAAGTATTAAAAATTACTACAGGGCTTCCCTGGTGGCACAGTGGTTGAGAGTCCGCCTGCCGATGCAGGGGAC
>RJWK010053248.1:0-15415 GCA_004363435.1 Platanista minor
GGGGGGGGGGGGGGGGGGGGTGCTTCCCTGGTGGTTCAGTGGTTAAGAATCCACCCGCCAATGCAGGGGACATGGGTTCAAGCCCTGGTCCGGGAAGGTCCCACATGCCGCAGAGCAACTAAGCCCGTGCACCACAACTGCTGAGCCTGCGCTCTAGAGCCCGTGAGCCGCAACTACTGAGCCCACGAGCCACAATTACTGAGCCCGCGCGCCTAGAGCCCGTCCTCCGCAACAAGAGAAGCCACCGCTATGAGAAGCCTGTGCACCGCAACGAAGAGTAGCCCCCGCTCACCGCAACTAGAGGAAGCCTGTGCCCAGCAGTGAAGACCCAACACAGCCAAAATAAATAAATTAAAAAAAACAAAAACAAAAACAAAAAACGGGCCCAATGGGGCTTGACTGTAGGCACTCCACAGAACTAGACAAAACAGAGACTCCACTCTTGGAGGGTGCACACAAGGTCTCATGTGCACTGGGACCCAGGGCAAAAGCAGTGAATTCATAGGAGCCTGGGCCAGACCAGCCTGCAGGTCTTGGTCTCCTGGGGAGGTGGGGGGTGGCTCTGGCTCACTCTAGGGACAAGGACACTGGTGGCAGAGGTATCAGAGAGTATTCGTCGGCGTGAGCTCTCCTGGATGCTGACTTTTGGCACCAAGACCTAGTCCCACCCAACAGCCTGTAGGCTCCAGTTCTGGGACATCTCAGGCCAACCAACCAACAGGGTGGGAACAAAGCCCCATCCATCAGCAGACAGGCTGCCTAAAGACTTCCTGAGTCCACAGCTTCCTCTAGACAGGCCTCTTGACACAGCCCTGCCCACCAAAGGGCCAAGGCACAGCTCTACCCATCAGTGGGCAAGCACCCGCCCCTCCCACCAGGAAGCCTGCATAAGCCTCTAGAACAGCCTCCCCCACCAGGGGGCAGACACCAGAAGCAAGAGAACAATGATCTGGCAGCCTGCAGAACCGAATCTGCCAATACAGATCAGAACCTACCCTGGGACCAGCTGGTCCCTAGCCCTTGGTTGGTGAAAGGGGAGTGTACTTCTGGGACATATGACATCCTCTATAAAGGGCCATTTCTCCAAGGTTGAGAAATATAACTAACCTTCCACATACATAAAAATACAAATCGAAATTTAGACAAAGTGAGACAGCAGAGGAATATGTTCCAGATGAAGGAACAAGATAAAACCCCAGAAGAACAACTAAGTGAAGTGGAGATAGGCAGTCTACCTGAGAAAGAGTTCAGAGTAATGATCATAAAGATGATCCAAGAACTCAGAAAATAATGGATGCACAGAGAAGTTACAAGAAGTTTTTCATAAAGAGTTAGAAAATATTAAGAAAACAGAATTGAAGAATACGATAATCGAAATGAAATGTACAGTAGAAGGAATCAATAGCAGAATAAATGAGGCAGAAGAATAGATAAGTAGTTGGAAGACAGAATGGTGGAAATCACTGCCACAGGATAAAGGAAAAGGAATGAAAGGAAGTGAGGACAGTTTAAGAGACCTCTGGGACAACATCAAATGCACAAACATTCACTAGTATTATAGGGGTCCAAGGAGGAGAATAGCCAGAGAAAGGGCCCAAGAACGTATTTGGAGAGATAATAGCTGAAAACTTCCCTAACATGAGAAAGGAAATAGTCACCCAGGTCCAAGAAGCACGGAGAGTCCCATACAGGATTAACCCAAGGAGGAACGTGCAGAGACACATAGTAATCAAATTGACGAAAATTAAATATAAAGAGAAAATATTAACAGCAACAAGAGGAAAAGCAACAAAACATACAAGGGGATCCCCATAACGTTACCAGCTGATTTTTCAGCAGAAACTCTGCAGGCCAGGAAGGAGTGGCACGATATATTTAAAGTGATGAAAGGAGAAAGAACCTACCACCAAGAGCACTCTACCCAGTAAGGCTCTCGTCGAGATTTGACGGAGAAATCAAAAGCTTTCAGACAGAGCAAAAGCTAAAAGAATTCAGCACCACCAAACCAGCTTTACAACAAATGCTCAAGGAACTTCTCTAGGCGGAAAAGAAAAGGCCAGGAACCTAAAACTAGAAACAAGAAGACTGCGAAGTGGGAAAGCTCACTGGTAAAGGCAAACATATGGTAAATGTAGGAAATCATCCACACACAAATATGATATCAAAACCAGCAACCATCAGAGGAGGAGACTGCAAATGCAGGAAGGATATTTGACATACGTTCGAAATTAAGAGATCAGCAACTCAAAACAATAATGTATGTATATAGCCTGCTATATCAAAAGTGCAAACCAAAAATCTATGATAGATATAAACACAGAAAAGAGAAAGGAATTCAAACACCACACTAAAGATAGTCATTAAATCACGAGAGAACAAAAGAGGAAAGGAAGAAAAAAGACCTATAAAGACAAATCCAAAACAATTAACAAAATGGCAATAAGAACACACATATCAATAATTACCTTAAATATAAACAGGTTAAATGCTCCAACCAAAAGACAGAGACTGGATGAATGGATACAAAAACAAGACTCATATATATGCTGCCTACAAGAGACCCACTTCAGACCTAGAGACCCATACAGACTGAAAGTGAGGGGATGGAAAAAGCTATTCCATGCAAATGGAAATCAAAAGAAAGCTAGAGTAGCAATACTCATGTCACCCAAAAAACTTTAAAACAATGACTGTTACAAGAGACAAAGAAGGACACTACATAATGCTCAAGGGATCCATCCAAGAAGAAGATATAACAATTATAAATGTATATGCACCCAACACAGGAGCACCTCCACATGTAAGGCAAATGTTAAGAGACATAAAAGGAGATACGTACAGTAACACAATAACAGCAGGGGACTTTTAACACCCTACTTACATCAATGAACAGATCATTCAGATGGAAAATCAATAAGGAAACACAGGCTTTAAGTGACACATTAGACCAGATGGACTTAACTGATATTTATAGACCATTCTATCCGAAAGCAGAATGCATGTTCTTTTCAAGTGCACGTGGAACATTCTCCAGGATAGATCACATGCTGGGCCACAAAGCAAGCCTTGGCAAATTTAAGAAAATTGAAATCATGTAAAGTATCTTTTCGGACCACAACACAATGGGATTAGAAATCAACTACAAGAAAAAAACTGCTAAAAACAAAAACACGTGGAGGCTAAACAATATGCTACCAAACAACCAATGGATCGCTAAAGAAATCAAAAAGGAAATCAAAAAGTACCTAGAGACAAATGAAAATGAAAACACAATGATCCAAACCCTATGGGATGCAGCAAGAGCAAAAGTTCTAAGAGGGAAGTTTATAGTGATACAAGCCTACCTCAGGAAACAGGAAAAATCTCAAACAATCTAACCTTACACCTAAAGCAACTAGAGAAAGAAGAACAAACAAAATGCAAAGTTAATAGAAGGAAAATAAATCATAAAGATCAAAGCAGAAATAAATGAAATCGAGACTAAGAACATAAGAGAAAAGAATAAATGAAACTAAAAACTGGTTCTTTGAAAAGATAAAATGGATAAACCCTTAGCCACTCATCAGGAAAAAGGGAGAGGGCTGAAATCAATAAAATTAGAAATGAAAAAGGAGAAGTTATAACTGACACCACAGAAGTACAAACGATCATAAGAGACTACTACAAGCAACTCTATGCCAATAAAATGGACAACCTAGAAGAAATGGACAAATTCTTAGAAAGGTACAATCTCCCAAGACTGAATCAGGAAGAAACAAACAAAACAAAATAAAACAAAATGAACAGACCAATTACAAGCACTGAAATTGAAACTGATTAAAAACTCCAACAGATAAAAATCCAGGACCAGTTGGCTTCACAGGTGAATTCTATCAGACATTTAGAGGGGAGCTAACACCTGTGCTTCTGAAACTATTCCAGAAAATTGCAGAGGAAGGAACACTCCCGAGCTCATTTTAGGAGGCCATCGTCACTCTGATACCAAAACCAGACAAAGATACCACAAAAAAGATAGGCCCCAAAGCTGGTCAACATCATGACCGAGCTATTATCTCTCCCCTAGACTCTTGCCTTCTAACTAGCTTCCAACTGGGACTGTTGGCCCCTACAGACTATCTTCGCAAAATAAGTGGGGTGATCCCGTGATAATGGGAGTTAGATCACATCACTCCTGTGCTCAGAAGCCTTACATGGCTGCTTCCCTTCTCATTCCAAGTAGAAGACAGATTCTTTGCAGAGGCTTACGGGGTGGAGCGATTCAACTCACCAGTTCTAGAACCTTCTCGCCCAGCACTTCGCTCCAGCCACACCGGCCTTCGCATTGACCCGTCAGCTCTTCGGACACACCCAGCATGGCCCTGCCTCAGGACCGTGTGATTTCTGTTTCCTCCATCTGCCCCGATGCTCTCCTAGCACCTGCGTGGCTCTTAGACTTACTTCCTTAGACTCGGCACCAACACCATCTCATCTGGAAGTCTTCCCCAACCACCCGCATCAGATGCCAATCACCTCATTCTGTCATCCTTGCTTTGGTTTTCTTCATAACAGTCGTCACCACCTGAGGTAGTATCTAAGTGCTTCTTTTCAATCTCCATAAACCACACACCATACCCTAACACGTAAACATAAAAACGTACAAAAAGTAACCTTCGTGCATGAGGTCAGAGGCCTTACTCGGCTCATCTCAGTATTTTTAGGGCTTGTAACAATACCTGGCAGGTACATATTAGGTCTTCAATACATTTTTTGTTTAAATAAATGAATAAATACGTCAACTAATGAACAGTCAGCAAATCTATGGCCTAAATAGATATTGGAACCAGAAAGTGGGATGCCTGCCTCCCTTTCACACACAAGTCACACTAGTATCCACCTGCCTTTGGAGGAAAGAACTACCCCTCGCGTTCCTCTGCCGGGAGGGAAGGAAACGCCTCTCACCTGAGCAGTACATTCACCGCAGGCCAAGGAGCCCCGCCCCTTTTTCCCTCCCCAGTTCTGCCCTTACATGCAGGGAATGAGTTGGTGAGGCAGGGTCTGCAGCCTCCCTGGGGTGCACAGAAGTCCGACTGCAACTATTGGCTGCTCCTGGAGCTTTTTTTTTTTTTTTTGGCTGTACGCGGGCCTCTCACTGTCGTGGCCTCTCCCGTTGCAGAGCACAGGATCCGGACGCAAAGGCTCAGCGGCCATGGCTCACGGGCCCAGCCGTGCCGCGGCATGTGGGATCTTCCTGGACCGGGGCACGAACCCGTGTCCCCTGCATCGGCAGGCGGACTCTCAACCACTGCACCACCAGGGAAGCCCCTGGAGTTATTGTTAATGGGAGGGGTATTTGACTCTCCATTCTCAACCTGGGATGCTAGCCAGATTTCCGGAATGAAAGAAAAACTTCCCCTCAGCATCTCATCACAGAGTTCTAACCCTGGCAGTCTGTCCCACTGGACTACAACGGATGGAATGTGAGCTAAAAAATCATATCTGAACTTGTTTTCTGCTGAATCCCATGTACCTAGCACAGTTCCTGGTAGTATAATAAGTGCTCAATAAATACAGTCTTCTGAGCCTCCCTCCTTAACATGTGTCTTTCAACGTCCTCCAATTAGACCCCCACTTTTTTTTTTTCCCTTTAAAAATCACCGCTGCCTTTTGGATGGCCTCGTCACTTCCTGTTTCAGCAAGAGGGGTAATTGCAACGCTCAGCGTTATGAAGGTCAGAAATGATTTACATGTCCTGAGCAAGCTTCTCACTCCTCATCTGAAGTGGCCGATTCTGCCCCATCTCTCCGAGATGATATTACTGCAGTGCCTCCAAGAGAAGAGCATTCTAGAATTTCACCACTATAGATTTACCTTTTCAAAAAATATATACATAAGAGTCAGAGATATTATCGCCTCAAGTTAAAAAAAAAGGCATTCCAGCCTATGGCACCATCGACTACCCCTGGGGTGATAGGCAGTTCAGATGAGAAACTGTCAAACTGGAAATAAATCTTCATTTCTCCCATGAGGAAGTGGCCAGTTTCTTTATTTCTGCCCTGTCATTGGTTCCTTAGACACTTTGGCCAATTATTTGATTCTTCTAGGACATTCCACAGCACTAGTAGTTAATACACCTTTGAAATAGCTTTCATTATTCTGTCCCACTTGTAGGTTCTAGTGGGTAGAATTATTCGAAAAAGGATGTCTTTATGGAGTGGGCACGTGGGGTTTTTTTTTGCCACTGGATTAAAAAAAGGGCAGTGTTTCATGAGAGTACTAAATTAATTTGCAGTAAGAAATATGGAACGGGGAAATAGGAAGGGACCCTGGTGACCTCTGTTCTGTGTTACAGATTGCCTCATAAAACCTTAATCAGAGCTTCATCAACTTACTAACTCCAGACCGGTCAGCTGGTACTGATTAAGCAAGTCCTCCCTTTAACAAGCAAAGAGAATTGTTTCTAAGGGTAATAAAACTTTATATGTTTGCATTTGTCTTCCTTGAGTGAGTTCAAACTCCTTTATACACCTCAGTCTCCTCCAAAAGGTGCAAAGAAAGATAACCTTTTCCAAAATAGGAAGGCACAGCAACATTGGGCTTTGATTAGGAAAGGGAGTCCACAGCAAAGTTAGAAATCACTTGCAAGTTTCCTGACTCATGGTTCAATGGTCAGGTCAGAATTTTATATTGCCATCATGACTACAGTTTACCCTGGGAATATGGCCAAGTATTTTCTGAGAAGAGCTCCTACCTGAGACATTCTGCCACTACATACGCATTATAATTCACGAGTGTCAAATAAGCTAGAAGAGAAGACATGGCTGAGCACCTGGGTCCTTGTAAAAACGTGAACAAGTCAGTAAATCTCCCTAATTCAAGCCCACTGAAGAAAAGGCCAGTCTGAATTAACAAAGACTGAATTACAAAATTGCAGAGGTAAATTGTGTTATTACTTCAAAGTACACTGAGAGAAAAGGGGACAGGAGATGGTTAAGAGTCACTAAGCATGTTTTACATTCCAAGCGCTATGTGAGCAGCTTCTCTTACGATATTTAGCCACATGCAACCTCCGAGTGTTGTCGACATTATTAGCTTCGTTTTCAAGTTTAGGAAAGAAAGGACCACAGAAGCTAAGTGATCCCCCCAAGGTCACAGAGCTTATAAGAGATGGCGGCTAGGAAAATTTGTCCTCCACCACGGCCTTCCTACTTATGGTACTACAGAAACTAAAATCAGTTAATGCAGCCCACACAAAGCTCTGTCTACATTAATTCACCACCAGTAGCCCATTTGTAATTAGATTTTTGTACACAATGCTTAACGTAAAATTACAGACAGCCTCCAACTTGTGACGGTTCAACTTACAATTTTTTGACTTTATAATGGTGTGAAAGTGATACACATTCAGTAGAAACATTACTTGGAATTTTGATCTTTTCCTGGGCTTACTGATAGGCGGTAGGATCCTCTCTCATGATGCTGGACAGCGGCAGCCAAGTGATCACAAGGGTAAATGACCGATACACTCAGAACCATTCTGTGCCCAGACAACCGTTCTGTTTTTCACTTTCAGTACAAAGTTCAATGAATTACATGCGATATTCAATAATATATTATAAAATAGGCTTTGTTTTAGATGATTTTGCCAAACTGCAGGTTAATGTTTTGAGCATGTTTAATGTAGGTGAGGCTAAGCTGTGACATTCGGTAGGTTAGGTGTATTCAACGCATTTTCTTTTTAAAATAAATTTATTTATTTATTTATTTTTGGCTGCATTGGGTCCTCATTGCTGTGTGCAGGCTTTCTGTAGTTGCGGCAAGGCGGGCTAGCTACCTTTCATCGCGGTGCACAGGCTTCTCATCGCAGTGGCTTCTCTTTTTGCAGAGCACAGGCTCTAAGCACGCGGGCTTCAGTAGTTGTGGCTTGTGGGCTATAGAACGCAGGCTCAGTAGTTGTGGTACATGGGCTTAGTTGCTCAGTGGCATGTGGGAGCTTCCCGGACCAGGGCTTGAACCCGTGTCCCTTGCATTGTCAGGCAGATTCTTTTTTTTTTTTTTAAAGAAGATGTTGGGGGTAGGAGTTTATTAATTTATTTATTTTTGCTGTGCTGGGTCTTCGTTTTTGCGCGAGGGCTTTTCTCTAGTTGTGGCAAGCGGGGGCCACTCTTCATCGCGGTACGCGGGCCTCTCACCGTCGCGGCCTCTCTTGTTGCGGAGCACACGCTCCAGACGCACAGGCTCAGTAGTTGTGGCTCACGGGCCTGGTTGCTCTGCAGCATGTGGGATCCTCCCAGACCAGGGCTCGAACCCGTGTCCCCTGCATTAGCAGGCAGATTCTCAACCACTGTGCCACCAGGGAAGTCCCGGTGCATTTTCAACGTAAGATATTTTCAACTTATAATGGGTTTATTGGGACGTAATCCCATTGTAAAGTCCAGGAAGATCTCTACTTGAAATATACCATACTGTAGGAATGTGAAATATACTCTTTGTGTATTTAAGGGGTTGCAGGGGGAGCTTTTGGCATTTGATATACCTGGTGTTTTGTTTGTTTGTTTCAGCCCAGGCTGTGTCTAAATTAGAAGAATCAAAATCATGGGGCATGATTCTCAATTGTATAACTGCTAGATCTTCTAAGAAATGGGCAAGGATGCAAGGGAGAACATACTAATATTGATGTTATTCAAGGTCATATTTGAAGTGTTCAAGATGTGTTTGAAATCCACTGTCCACCAAATTTGTCTTCATTACTGGATAGTTGAAAAGCAGAGTGGATGACGGGGCGGGGGGGAACATCAAGGATGAGGGGGCACATGTCCAGAACACCTAGCACACTTGGGTTTCTTAAAGGTCTCCAGGAAGCAGTGACATCTGAGCCGAGTCAGCCAACTGAATATGCTTATGTAAGGTATGTTGAAACCAGCGTACAACTTAAAACAGAAAGAACTCAGACCAAGAACTTATAGCTAGTTTAGTACCCAGTGCTCACCGAGGCAGAAGCCTATGAGTGTTTCCCGTTTGTCTTCCTCGATTCCAGTATTCATAGTCTTTTCCCCCCTTTCATGGGAGGATTTGAAGTAGCTTGTCTTACCATTCGCCTCCTTTTGAATCTTGACCCCAAATAATTGTCCTTGTTCTAAGTAAATCCTGAGTGAACACAATAACAGGTATAATCTCATTGGCTTAGCTATTTAAATATTAAGATTTTGCAAAACCAACTGCCTTCTTTATTTGACGACCGGGGAAAAACGTGAGTAGTAACTAAAATGTTTTATGTGCGACCATATTTAGGGGACATAAATCTTTTATGGTGTCCCATAAATAGGCTAAAATCCAGCACCTATATCCTCCCCTTCATACTTTCCACACCCAGCAGATAATCCTGACAGGCTCTGCCCTAGGTAGGTGGCTTGCTGACCACTGAATCCCCAGCAACGTGTTGTCAAAATACTTTTACTGTTTTTCTTCATCATTGGAGGAACCAACCAATAGGGGGAAATGAGATAGAAGGGGAAGTGTTGATGGAGTTGAATTTTCCTGTGTAATTTAAATAACGTTGCAATTACCCAAAGTCCTTCAACTCTATTTAAATTATGAAAAATGATTATATATACGTGAAATGAAATTTCCTTGGTGTGGTTAAAATTTGTTAAATTACCAATAATTAAAGCAAGTTGATTGATGGTAGGAGATAAGTTATCATTCTTAAGATTAATTTTGAAAAGGAAGAGCTTGTTTTGTAAATAACAAGGGACCAAAGCAAGAAAATAAGATTGTCTCTTCTTAATGAGATGGGTATCTCCAGTCAGTAAAACAATGTTTATATCATTGAAAATCCATGTTAGTGACTTTCTGTTCATTTTTCTTATTCATCTGAGGTAGGGAAAGAAAGAAAAAAAAAAAAAAAAAAGGAAAAAAGGACATGTCCCAGATCTCCAGGTCTTAGAAGGAGAAAAATAATTGCTCTATTTGGTTAACACAGATGGACAAGAAAAAGAAATTTATGCTTCTCTTCTGTCACTGTTTTTTTCCACAAGCCTAGATTTGTATTTCAGAAATGGACATAGCTTAGTTGCTGTATGATATATGGTGAAATTATCCTTGCTTCCACAGCTGACCTAAAAATAAGTTGATAACATTTATATGATAGTTCAGAGTGGATTTATTTTTTCTTTATTTGACAAATACAGCTATTTGGGCACATTATAAATGATTTATCAGAATTTTTGTTTGAAATACCAAGCACCCAGATCTTGGTTTCTAATACCATTTTACAATGAAAGGAACCAGGGCTCCTTGGAGACATGGCTGATTCTAGGACTGGGGACAGGGAATACATAAGACGAGCCTGGAGCATCTTGTTGTTCCAGAAAGTAAGGAGATACTAAAAACAAAACACTATGATGGGGAGATGTCAAAGTCCCATAGGAGCTAATAGAAAGAATCCCCAGTGGCCAAACTGAAACAATTTGAGCAACAAAATAAAGTAGTAAAATACAGTAGTATTAGATTTTTTTTTTTTAACATCTTTATTGGAGTATAGTTGCTTTACAGTGGTGTGTTAGTGTCTGCTGTATAACAAAGTGAATCAGTTATACATATACATATGTTCCCATATCTCTTCTCTCTTGTGTCTCCCTCCCTCCCACCCTCCCTTATCCCACCCCTTTAGGTGGTCACAAAGCACAGAGCTGATCTCCCTGTGCTATGCGGCTGCTTCCCACTAGCTGTCTATCTTACGTTTGGTAGTGTATATATGTCCATGCCACTCTCTCACTTTATCACAGCTTACCCCTCCCCCTCCCCATATCCTCAAGTCCATGCTCTAGTAGGTCTGTGTCTTTATTCCCGTCTTACCCTTAGGTTCTTCATGACCTTTATTTTTTTCTTAGATTCCATATATATGTGTTAGCATACGGTATTTGTCTTTCTCTTTCTGACTTACTTCACTCTGTATGACAGACTCTGGGTCCATCTACCTCACTACAAATAACTCAGTTTCGTTTCTTTTTATGGCTGAGTAATAGTCCATTGTATATATGTGCCACATCTTCTTTATCCATTCATCTGTCGATGGGCATTTAGGTTGCTTCCATGTCCTGGCTATTGTAAATAGAGCTGCAGTGAACATTGTGGTACATGACTCTCTTTGAGTTATGGTTTTCTCAGGGTATATGCCCAGTAGTGGGATTGCTGGGTCGTACGGTAGTTCTGTTTGTCGTTTTTTAAGGAAAGTAGTATTAGATTTTAATCCAAAGTATAAAATAAATGTCCTTGAGTCATATTGATATAAGCAAATGATTGAATACATGAAGAGACAAATCTATGGAGAAAAATTCTGAATAATGTATGTCGTTACTCCCCTTTAAAAGCGGTGAAATATAATGTCCACTCCTTAAGTGGGGGCAGTGTGTAGAGACATTCTTCAAAAGAAGAGTAACTTTGCAATGGAGAAGCCTAGCAAACCTAGCTCAGGCCAGGCAGTCAAGGTCGACGTCAGCCGTGTTTAAGTCATGTTGATAGTAGGTGCCCTTGATGTGATGGGATGAGAATGGCACTTTACCCCAAGTCTTCCTCTCCAAAACCCACCATCCCAGTCTAGTCATGAGAAAAACAACAGACAAATCCCAAGGGTGGGACACTCTGCAAAACACCTGACTAGTATCCCTCAAACTGTCAAAATCATCAGAAACAAAGAGAGTCTGAGAACCAGTTACAGCCAAGAGAAGTCTAAGGAGGCACATTGACTAAATGTAATGTGGTGTCCTGGATGGGATCCAGGAACAGAAAAAGGACATGAGGGAAAACTGAGGAAACTTAAATAAAGACTTAAGAGGAATATATCAATATCGGTTTGTTAAGTGTGACAGACATACATATAATGTGGGAAACTGGATAGGGGCTTTATAGGGACCCTCCGTACTGTCTTTACAATAAATCTGTAATTCTAAAACAGTTTTGTTGTTGTTGTTGTTGTTGCGGTACGCGGGCCTCTCACTGTTGTGGCTTCTCCCGTTGTGGAGCACAGGCTCCGGACGCGCAGGCTCAGCGGCCATGGCTCACGGGCCCAGCCGCCCCGCGGCACGTGGGATCCTCCCAGACCGGGGCGCGAACCCGCGTCCCCTGCATCGGAAGGTGGACTCTCAACCACTCCGCCACCAGGGAAGCCCTAAAACGGTTTTAAAAACATGTTTACTTAAAAATTCCTTTTTGACAATGCTCATAAGAGAGAAATCTGTTCAAAATGTATAACTTTAAAGTTCAAAATCTAGAACAACTGAGCAGCTTCTCCAAATTCACTAGTTCAATACAAATAGAAGAATAACTATCCGGCTCTTGAGCTGTTTATTGCTGGTTGGGCTAGTCCATGATTTGTCACCGAACTCTCTGCTTTGGTGTATGTCTTGGAATATCCAACCCCTCTGTTAAGAGTATTTAACAGTAATTACAACCCCACTGCCCCCTTCAGCAAAGTACCTGCTACAGCTCATGAGACAAAGAATAAAATGGCAGACATGGAAGATGACGCTCCCACAACTGGCCTGTTCCTCTTGGTCTTGGCTGCTCTCTTTCCAGGAACCCCAGTGCCTGGGTTGATAACGACCAGGACGCATCATCGGGATATAGTTACAACCAAGAGTCAGAACTCCAGCTCCCTACACAATGCAACGTACTTGCTTTAAGGACTACTTTGATGGTAATTTTACCAATAGAAAGAATTTTAGGTCTCTAGTGTTCTAGGACAAAATCTAGGTGTCCTAACTCCTCCCTATTTGCCTCAATTTCAGGTTGACCGTTTGCCTGAATTCACAGTTTAGAAGTTTGATACTCGGTGTAAAAGGTGGGTCCTCGTGGCAAGACACCACCTTTCATGCATTTATTCAACAATCACTTGCTGAGTATGAACTTCATGGCGGGCTTTCTTATAGGAACTGAGTGAAGAACACGTCTCAGTCCCTCTCTTAAATTTTGGTGTGGTAAGCTATATGATATATACAGATAATAATAATGTAAAGCAATAAGACATTAATGTAACGATGGATGTTATGAAGGAAAAATACAATCCAAAGTAACCGTGTGGAGGCCGAGAGGATGAAAATGAGACATCCAAACAAAGAAGTGGGTGACGAGCATTCCAGGCAGAGGGAAACACAAGTGCAAAAACCCCGAGATGGGGCCTCCCTTGACCTGGAGAGCAGCAAGCCAGGGAGATAATTGTCCGAGGTAGGCGTGCAGAAGCGGCATCTGAATCCCACGTAGAGGGTCTCCTAGGCCACGGTAGAGCTATCGTGGTTTGTCCCAGGAGCAGTGGGAAGCCCGTGGAGCTTTTGAGCAGCAGACCTGATTTATGCTGGTGAAGGAACCCTGGCGGCTCTGTGAGCAATGAGTTGTAGGGAAGTAAGGCAAGCGGTGAAGCTATTTTAGTTGCTCTGAAAAGAGTGAGTGATGTCACTTAGATTAGGAAAGTAGAAGTGTGGATGGAGAGAAGTGTGCATGTTTAAAACTCCCGGGATTGCACATAGATGAGCTGTGGTGAGTGATGGCATAAAGAACTCCTAGGTTTTGTAATTTCACCTGGAAAAATTTAGATTAACTGGCTTGGCCTAGATTTAGAGGACTGAATCCAACAGGGAAGAAGAACTGATTCATTGAAGAGCACATCTGAGGTCCCTAGTCTTTGATCTCCTACTGAAAGTATATTCTCTTTTCATAGCAAATTTCAAATCTCTCTGCATGTGAGGATTGGGGTGAAACTATCTGTGTGTTATTTTGTATAATCCGTGATTCAAAAATACCCAAAGCCTTTCATCACTGAAGGGCTTCAAGGGTGCCACTGTCCCCTATATCCGCTTAGCTGTCCAGCTGGACCATCCGCAGACTATAGGTCCCTCCTCATCCCCCTCTCTGCCCCCATCCCAGCCAACACTCGACTACACTCAAATCTGCGCCATTGTGAGTACAGACTCCAGAAGATTATCTGCCATCAAGTTTGAACAAGGCGACTGCAAAATTTGTTCTAACCTCCACTATTTTTGCCTAGATTCTGTCTTATAAAATGTATGCCTCTTCTCTCTTTTCCTCCTGTCTCTCCATATTTTGTCCAGAAATTTCTTCATGAGTATCCACTCAAAGTCTGGCTTTCTTCTACCTGAGTTCGGATGTATTGGGTCACCAAGAGCACAGAGCTTTCTGGATATAACTGGGGCTCTTAGAAAAACACAGAGAAGGGGGAGGGGGAGGAAATGGGGGAGGGCCAGAAGATACAGAAAGAGGAGACAGAGGAGCAGAAAGGCCTTCAGATATGGATTTAGGAACTGTCTGAGCAGCTTTTCATTCAAGTTGCTATCAGCAGATTGGATTTCTCAGCTCAAAGCTCTTCCTGACTTAATGTCTGAGAGCTTTCTTCCTGTGTGACGACCAACTCTCTCAGTTTGCCTTGGACAGTGCTTTTCTGATATCCATGATGCTAATCCACTATCTGCTTTTTCCCACTAAACTCAGCTGCCAGCCACCTGCTGTCCGTCAGGCCTCGCCTACTGCCAGGTCTTATAAATCCAACATGGAGGTGAGCATCAATTACAACACAGGCATGGGCATCCCGATTTTTCAATCTGGTTCCCAGGAGACATAGAGAAATTATTTTTTAAGCTAGTTTTAATCTTACGCTGATAAAGCACAAATGCCAATTTTAGCCATAGTTTGACGGCTATAACAATATATGTTCTTTCTTAACTAAAAGCATATCAACAATGAATGAACAGCATAATATTTTAAGTATTGACTACAATTATATATTCTTCCTAAATAATGAAGAACAAATATGATCTCATCTTCCTGAAGTTTAAGTTTTAGGATGGTAGGAAAGAACATAAGTCCAATCATTAAACTGAATATTTACACATCTTTTTAAGAGTGTGGTGAGAACAGAAATGAGGAAAGAGAACAGTCAGTGAGGTGGTTTAATTTTTTAAAATAGATAGAGCTAATCAGGTCACCATTGCCTTTCGTACTAATTCTGATACATCAGGATACCAAATAATCCTTAAGAAATTGGCTGTTAATAACCAATCACGCTGAGTCATTTCTTAGTATCATATCAAGGTAAAAAATATATATAGCTATCTCTAATAATAAATTTGTAACTACAAACACTTGCAAATGTTACTGAAAATCTTTTACTTAACATTTTAAAATATGCTCTTTTCCATTAAGATACTTCAGAGATCTTTTTCCTTCAGGATTTAAAAAAATAATATCTTACGTAACCACCTCTCAATTACCCACATTTGGAAAGCCCATGTTGACAATTCTTCATAGAAACGTTTAACCCCAGTCTAACTTACCCCTTTCACCCACTGCTGGTTTGCTCCCTACTGCTGCCAATTGGTATGAGCTCAAGGAATGCAAACATATATATATATATATATATATATATATA
>RJWK010053249.1:0-15413 GCA_004363435.1 Platanista minor
TGCTGGACGGCACAGCGCCTTAGATGCCTCAGGGGGGGCCAACCTGGCCCTGAGCAACAAGGGAGGAGGGAGCATGGGGGGGAGGGAAGGACAGGGAGGTGTTAGGGGGACACTGTTAGGTGACAGAGGGGTGCAGGGTGGGGAGAAGAGGGGGCACAGAGGGAATTAGAGTCCCGAAGGTCCAGTGACAAGCCATCCCCACTCTGAGTTGCCCTAACAGCTATGGGGACGGCAGTTAGGACACTGTCCCTCCTCCCTCCACTCCTGCTCCACTGCCTGGGGAAAGCACTCACTTTCAGTGGGGTCTGCACCGTTTGCTGGAACCAGCAGCCTTCTTCTCGTGTGAGACCCTTCAGCTTCTGCTGGTTCCTGTAAAACACAGTGGAGAACAGCCTTGGTCTTAATCAGGGGTCCTGGATTCCAGAACTGAGACTAGCAAACATTGTACTGAAATTCTGGCAGATGCAGCCATAAGTGAAACAAAAACACAATGTAGGATATTTGAAGGGAGAAGACAAAATAGTCATTATTTGATATATGATTGTATTCTTACAAAACTCTAATGGTTTAGCAACAATACTTAAATGTGAATGTATGGATGGATGAATGTTAAAAATTGTAGCAGATAATAAATTATATAAAGAATTACAACAGTCAAACTCATAAGGTTACAGAACACTTGTAGTACAAAGACACAGCCTCAACAATAGGAGAAATTTACCAAAGAAAAACACACATCTAGCTGAGGTATTATAAAACCCTTGACTTGAAAATGTCACCTCTCTTCATAAGAAAAATACGGAATATCTATAAAAGATCTCAGTTCTTCCTAGATTAATTTATAAATTAAGGTAATACTCAAAAAATCAGCAGCTAAATCGAGTATAAAGAATGAGATGGTAACTCAGAACAATTCAGGGAGCTCCTCATGTCTTATTTATCACAACATAAATTCCATTTAGCTTTTTTTTTTTTTTTTTTAAGTTTTATTTATTTATTTATTTTTGGCTGTGTTGGGACTTCGTTGCAGCATGCGGGCTTTCTCCAGTTGCTGCGAGCCGGGGCTACTCTCCGTGGTAGTGTGCGGGCTTCTCATTGCAGTGCCTTCTCTTGTTGCAGATCACAGGCTCTAGGTGTGCGGGCTTCCGGAGTTGTGGCATGCAGGCTCAGTAGTTGTGGCTCGTGGGCTCTAGAGCTCAGGCTCAGTAGTGGCACACGGGCTTAGTTGCTCCATGGCATGTGGGATCTTTCCGGACCAGGGCTCAAACCCGTGTCCCCTGCATTGGCAGGTGAATTCTTAACCACCGCGCCACCAGGGAAGTCCCTCCACTTAGCTTATAAGCTCTATGCTATCAATCACATCATTTAAAAAAAGCCTACCTGGGCTTCCCTGGTAGGCCCACGCACCGCGATGAAGAGTGGCCCCCACTTGCCACAACTAGAGAAAGCCCTCGCACAGAAACGAAGACCCAACACAGCCAAAAAAATTAAAAAAAAAAAAAAAGCCTACCTAAGAAATTAGAGAATTTTCTCTCATCTTCTGTTTGATGAAGGACTTTAAAAGCTCTGAGCAATGAAAAATAAATGCATCAATAGATTTAATTAGTTAATATATAAAATTCTGCACATTAAAATACTAAACCAAATGAAAAAACACACACGCATGTACTCATGGGCACAAGAGCATGTCTGCTTAGAAAGACTCTTAACAGACAAGACAAGAAGCATCTGAAAATAATCAAAACAAAAAAAGTACAAGTTTAAGTCAGTTTTTTGCTTGTTACCAAAAAAGAAATATATTACTGTCATATCAAACTATTGAAATATGACCCCAAACGTCTGTGTGTGTGTGTGTGTGTGTGTGTGTACAGCGAAAAATACTTCTATAAGTTGACAAAGAGATTCGACTTCTACTAGGAAGCCACCCCACAAATATGTCCATTCATTGAGACAAAATACTAATTTTCAAATAGATTCAACTTAATAATAGTTTTGAAATAAATGTGAACTTCCTAACGTGACGAGGAATGGCTTAAAAGCATGTAACAATCACACAGAAAAATATCATGTAGCTTTAATTCCATCACTGAACAATCATGGCAGTGACCACTCTGGCTATTCTAGACACCAGGAATGTGGTGAGAACAAGACAGATGATAAGTAGCATAAGAGCTGCCAGTCGACCATAGCAGGGGGTGGGCTGCCTTCCCCTCCATGACCACGATCTCCCTCCAGCACCACTTCCCCATGGGACGGGAGACCTGACCAGCATCGGCCTTTCCCTGTTTCTACCGCAGTCCTGGACAAGCAGAAGGGCCGTGGCACCACACTCACCAGCAGACGCTTTGCTTGCCCCTGGGGCTGGGCCGTGACATGTGTCGGCTGCACCGGCTCTTCCACCTCCTGCTCAGGGACCAGATCAATCAGCGAATCTCTGATGATCAGCATACTGTTGTGGGCATTGTCCAGAGCCCCAGGACCTCTTAAGGGATGTGAGCGCCAGAAGAGGACCTTGGGAAGGCAAAGAGCTGACTCAGGAGTCCACACCCACAGATCCGTGTAGCGTCTGTGGGGGACGTTGTGGGGTTTGCCTCCCCACCTACTCCCATGCCGTGCCCCCCAGGTGGGTACAGACTCAGCACATCCAGGGATCTGCTGATGGCACCTGGACCCTAGTGCTGTGCTAAGGGGGGGTTCAGCACCCCTTCCTGACACCCTCCATGCCCCAGGGTGCATCCAGGGTTATGGGTTGAGCGTGCCTCACAAGCAGTAAGAGGGACAGGGTTGCTCTCAACAGGCCAGTTGCTCGCCTACAGTCAGCCCAGAGCTCCTAGGCCACTTGAGAGAGCCAGGGACAACAGCACAGGACAAACTGGGGACTGTGTCCACCCAGGGCCAAGCAGTTACTGAGGGCCTGATGCCACCAGCTCCTGGAGAAACCAACTCACCCTGTCCATGCACTTAGGGTCCACACTGTAACCTAGAAAAGACGAGGCATCCAGCTGAGCAGTGGGGAGGGCCCTCTTGCAGCACCAGGGACAGGGTGTGGGCTGGGGGCTCAGACACTGAACAAGGAGCCCCGGGCCTGGTGACAGGGAGCGGGCCATTCCAAATCTGGAGAACCCTCGGGGAGGGAGAAGGGAATGGGGAAAATGGAACCCATGTAAAATCCCTGTGGGGTTCTGCTGAACGACCCTCTCCCCTGACTCTTGTCACCCAGTCAAGGTGCTGACCACCTCTCTGCCCCGGCTGGGGGTCCTAAAGACATTAAGAACTGACCCTGCCCCCTGCTACACCAGACTTGGCCAGGGGGAAGAGGGGACCGTCAGCTGAGATGGGGGACTCATGTGATCCTGGCCTTGTAGGAGCAGGTGAGGTGGGAGGTGGAGGGGGATCCCGGGGAACAAGGTCAGAGCCAAGCCAGGAGGAACAGGAGGATTGGGGAGATGGAGGAGGGGGCCAGCACCTCCCTCTTCCCCCCCAGAACCTCACCTTTAATGATGACCTTCCAGAAAACACATCCGATCAGCAGCAGGACACAGACAGCTATAATTCCAGCTACAAATTCAATCACCAGCTGTGAAGTGCCTGAGGAGGGAGAGGGAGTGGTGAACAGTCTTGGGCGCATGGTCACTGTCTCACCAGGAACCGGGGCCTCCCCACTGGCCTGGGTACCTGATTTTTGGTCCACACATTTGAGGTCGCTGAAGGGGCTACAGGGCGTGGCCACGACCATCCCATCAGGGCACCTGGGTACAGACACAGGGAGGACATGGAGGGGATCCGACAGGGAAAGCTGGCCAGATGAGGAGAACGAGGGGGAAAACTCCCACCTGGGGTACCCTGACAAGACAGTGCAGGAGGGACAGGCTTCTCCTGTCTGCAGGGCTGGGTGCCCTCACTACCCCTTGTTGGGTGGGAGAAGGATCTGGGCTTGTGCACTTCAGGCCCCAGGGCTCCTGCTGAGTGTTCAGAGCTGCCCCTTCAGGAGCTGGGCCCCTGGGATGGGGCATCTCATCCAAGTCAAAGGTCAGAAGGGTTTGGGCACAAGCCAAGCCTCATCCTCCAGTCAAGCTTTAATACAAGCACCCTCTTGTCCTCCACCTGTTGACTCTTCATACCAATCACAGCCAGCACTGGAGCATCAGAGAAGAGCTAATTACTATTGGCCCCTAAATCCCCCAACAGGAAAGATTCAGATCTTATTGGGGAACAAGGGCTGGATGTGAGGCCAGCTGAGTTGGCTCGGGTTTTGTGGGAACCTTGAAGGAGCATACGTATGGCCTCATTATGACTTCTGTCTGTGGTAGACACTACTTGTCTTTCTAGGCTCCTTCTGAGGAAGTGTGGGAAGGGGGCCCTGGGGAAGAACACACAGAGGGATGAGGAAGGGCTGCTGCATGCTCAGGAGACCCCACAGGCACAAGGGAGCCCTGAGGAGGTAGGAGGGGCTGCATGGAAACCAGAGAAAGGGGTACAAGTAAACTGGGGGTCTCTGTGGGTTGGGAACCCCCTAGGCTCCCATGTCTCACCGGGTGCTGCACTTGTAGCAGAATTCAGGTGCATCTTCTCTAAGGAAAGTGCCAGGTTTGCACTGACACTCAGTGTCCTTGGTTGAGGTGCACGGACTTTTCTCTTCTTCCCCTGGAGACCAAAGAGAAGGTTTTGGGGGTGTGTTTTGCTCACGTGTCTCTCAACCATTCTTCACCACCCAGATCCCCACCCGCTCAGTTCTGCTCAGTTCGGGAAGTAATTTCGGGGCCATTTTCTGCAGCAACACACACAGACCATCCAAAGGACAGCCACTGTTCACGTGTCACCAATAGAGGTATATAAAATGGACCATGCGTCATTACAGATTACATCAGGATTGGGAAGAAAAAGGTTTTAGATCACAAATCAGGAGTAAGAGCTGGGGTGGGGTGGGGCGGGCTGTAATGAGACACTCAGGATGGAGAGGACCGCTTGGGTGACTTCCCAGCATGACCCTGCCGGTCATAAGGCTGAGAGAGGCTGAGATCCTGGAGCAGAAGTCACAGGGCTCACAGGGGCCCAGCCTGGAACCAGACTCGCCACACAGCTCAAACCCAGCCCTGTCCCACTTACCCAGGCCTCCCGTGCTGTCACTAACCAGCCCCTCCGTCAAGGGACACATTACTCCCCCCTTCCAACTGATGCTCTGAAAGACTTCCCTACCAGCTGGCATACGTTATACAAATAATTTCTGTTTTCATTTATTTTACTGACCTAAGACAGGGTAGGATGAAGAAAGACCTAGCTGGGCTGGAAATCAGGTTTCCCGATCCATTCAAATCCCATCTTATCACCCAACTGTGGGCATGGGGACATGTTCTGTACCTGATTTGCAAATCCTACAGAGTAAGCAAGAAGAGAGGGTGTTTGAATAATTGGTGTAATCCACCTTATCCGTGCACGGCATACAATCTCCACTGGCTTCCTCCATATGGAACCCTGGGAAGGAAGGGAAAAGCTGGTGAGTAAATCCCCACAGGATTCCCAGAGGCTGGCAGTGTGGACAGGGCTGCCTCTTTCAGCCATCAGCGGAATCCACACGGGGAACTCTGCTTGGCTTTAATCTTTTGATTCTACAGCTACCGCATACCTTAGACTAGTACTGCCAACAGGAATATATTACAAGCCCCACATAAAAGTCACATTCATAGTCGGCACATTAAAGAGTAAAAAGAAAGCGGCAATAGCCAACATAGTATCATTTCAACGTGTATCAATATAAAGCAGTGAGATTTTTTTTGTTTTGTTTTGTTCTGTTTTTGTTTTGCGGTACGCGGGCCTCTCACTGTTGTGGCCTCTCCCGTTGCGGAGCACAGGCTCCAGACGCGCAGGCTCAGTGGCCACGGCTCACGGGCCCAGCTGCTCCGCGGCATGTGGGATCTTCCCAGACCGGGGCACGAACCCGCGTCCCCTGCATCGGCAGGCAGACTCTCAACCACTGCACCACCAGGGAAGCCCAAAACAGTGAGATTTTTACTTACTTTAAGACCTCACTAAAACAATAAAACTCATGCTCCCTTCACAGTGTTCAGGGTCTGTGGCCTCCTCCCACCTGTCCCAGTGACCTCTCCACCCTTCACTCACCCCAGCTGCCCCCTAGCTTTGCTCAGACAGGCCCAGCCCTGCCCCCTGGGGTGACAGTTCCCGGGGCCCTCTTAGGAGCACTCTACCTGGCTCTCTGCACCAAAGTCACCATCCCCAGGAGGCCTCACCAACCCCGACTCTGTCCCACCCACCACTCAATTATCCTCACGGTTCCTATCTCATCTCTCTGTCACATTTGTCCATCTGTCTGGGTACCATCCTAGGAGGAGGGTTCCAGGAGGGCGGGGGCCTCGTGCCCTCCACTGGCACAGCACCTGGCACATGGAAGACTTCCAGTAAATGCCTGTGGAATAAGAGCCAGGAACTGCTGGGATCAGAAGACCAGAAGGACTTGGAGACAAGGGTGGGGTAAGGGTTGGAGATCAGTCTTAGAATGTACCTGGTGGACACAACTTCTCTGAGAGGCTGCGTTTCCATCCCTGCTGGGTAGCTAATGGCTGGTGAAATTTTTCCTGTCTTTTGGGTATGGCTGAAGCGCCCGCAATCTGTGGAGATAAAGCAGGGACAGGCATGAGCGGCTTCCAGACTCTCATCCCTGCCAGGATGCATCCCACAGTCCCTTGACAACAGCCTGCAAAACGAAACAGAACTGGGGCCTTTGTTCCAGCTATAAACTCTCATTCTTTTCATGTTTGCCCCCTGGCCTTTAGTGCTACCAAGTAACTTACACTTAATTTTTTTTCCTGGTATTCCTTTCTCTTATAATAAAATAAAATATGTTTATTCCCGAAAGTATGGACAAGGAGAAGTTTTTTATAAGAATACAGAAACCACAGGGATTCCCCCAGTTAGAGAAAACATCCATTATTTTGTGTCTTTACTTCTTCTATTTGACCATAGGTGTAATACCCTCAGGCTCTTTCTCTTCCTTTCTCACACACGTGTACGTGCTCGCACACACACGTTTTCACAAATAAGTCATACTATGCGCACACTTTTTCAAAATCAGGATGCAAAATCACAGTTGAGGAATGAACTCTTGGCTTTAACCAGACAAGCTGTCCTGGAAAGGAAGCTGTTAGTGTTCCACATGATGAGTCACACAGAGGAAGAAGAAATAGCAATACAGGGTTTTGAGATGAGTCTCCGTGCTAACAACGACACAATGGGGCCAGTCGAAAACATTTGAATTATACATTCACGTATTCAGTCATGGAATCCTATCACATCAGCAGCTATTTTTCACGTGGTACAGGAAGAAAGGGGGGTGGTTTGTATAGTCTTTGCAACTTTGCTTTAACCTGGGAGTGACTAAATAGAAAGTGAAATTAAGGGGAAAAGAAAGAAGGAAAGAAAAACACAGTTGAGATGGAAACAGCTTATGTTGAGCCCAGTTCAACTGCCTGGATCTAAACAAGGTAAAATGCAGCTCTCTTCCACCGAAAAGCCTGTCAAGTATTTGGGGACAGCTAAGCCCACATATGTCCTCTAAGTCATCCCTTCTCCAGGCTGGGCCTCCTCTGACTCCCCACAAGTTGGTGGAATCTCCTTTCCCTGCCTTCACAGTCCTATTCCCTCCTCTCTTTCCTGGTTCTCCTCTCACAGGCTCTCTCCCTCAATGTTTTATTATGAACATTTTCATGCATCCAACAAAGTTTAAAGATCTGTACGGTAAACTCTCATATACTCACCACCTGGATTCTGTAACTAATATTTTGCTATATTTGCGTTATCACATATTTCTTTCTTTTTTTAAATTAATTTATTTAATTTTTATTTATTTTTGGCTGTGTTGGGTCTTCGTTGTTGCACGCGGGCTTTCTCTAGTTGTGGCTCGCGGGCTCTAGAGCGCAGGCTCAGTAGTTGTGGCGCACGGGCTTAGCTGCTCCACGGCATGTGGGATCTTCCCGGACCACGGCTTGAACCCGTGTGCCCTGCACTGGCAGGCGGATTCTTAACCACTGCGCCACCAGGGAAGCCTCATATTTCTTTCTTTATCCATCCCTCTGTCCTTTCTCCTACGTGTCTTATTTTTATGATGAAATTCACGTCTGCAACTCAATACTTCAGCGTTGTCAGTAACTTGAGCTCCATATTTCTTTACAGTTTTTTTTTTTCAGTGTTAAGATTTACAAAGAAGGAAATGCACAATTCTTAAGGGGACCATTCAAATAGTTTTTAAAATCGCATACACTTGGGAAACCCAAACCCTCCATCTAGATCCTGGAAATTAGCATTACTACAGAACATTCCTTCACACCCCTTTCTAGGTTATCCTAACCTCCTATGTGACTCCAAGAGGAAGTGGCCTTCATCAGATGGAGGAAGGTCTCTTCTGCCCTGATATAATGAGAGGTTTTATCATGACAGGGAGGTTAAGTGTTGTCAAATGCTTTTTCTGCATCTGTTAAGCTGTTCATATAGTTTTTCTCCTTCATGGTGTTAGCATAGTGAAAAACACTGATTCATTTTCAGATGTTATTCCTGTGATTAACCCCACTTGGTCACGGCATGTTTTCTTCTTTAAATATTCCTGAATTTAGTTTACTATTTGTTTTGTTAAGGAATTTTGCCTCTGTTTTTAGGAAGGATATTGAAAGGTATTAATATTTTTCTTCTTTTCAAATGTTTTTGTCAGGTTTCACTATTAGGGTTATGCTGGGCTTAGAAACTACTAAAGAACTCTTATGTTGTCTGAAAGAATTTGTGTAAGATTTTTGTCAGCTCTTTTACTGTTTGTATTTTTGCCCCCTCCCCTGCTGCCTAATCTGGGGTCTCCTGGTCACCCACTCCCAGTCTCAGAAATCTCATGGATCCTTGAAAGTCTCTACTGGCACTGAGGAATCAAAACCACAGCACTGTGGTGACCCATTTTTACTTCTTAGACTAGCAAAGAATTAAAGTTCAGTGTGGCAAAGGTGTAGGGAAACAGGCACACTTGTGGACTCTCGGTGTGAGGTAAAATGGTCCAGCCTTCTTTTGGAGGCCAGTTTATCCTTATCTAAACAAAAGTGTAAAATTATCTAACCTGCTGACAGCAATTCCACTTCTAAGGAGTTACCTAACAGGCAATGCACATGGCTACACGGATACTTGACAGTGCCTACAGGCACCCAGAGCCATTCATCAAGCAGTGTTCAACATGAGTCCGACCTATGATAAACTGATATTTTAAAAACTAATTCTATATTTTTTGTGAATACAAAACGTTATTTCTTTTCTGATTTTTAGTACTAATTTGTACAATGAAAAGTACACATTTTCATGATTCCTGTAACCTTGTTAGCCCCTTAATTTTTTTTTTTGTTTTCCTGTGAACATACAAGTAACTTCGAAAAGAGCCTCAAACAACCCGAGAAAGCAGTGGAAGTAGGCACATTTTTTTCCATAGTGAGTTTCTTTAGGATGCACACCGATAGTGGTAAATCGCCCCCAGAGCCTCCAGCTCGCCTCCTAAAGAAGTGGTGAGAATCTGGTCCCAACTGTGGGTGGACTGATGGTTTCTACACAGCACCCATAAACTGCAACAAACAGCAAGCAACGTTAAAGGTTGCTCCCCTTTCAGGGAAAAGGAAATTCAAAGGTGCTTAAGGCAGTGGTGGAGGAAGGCGGGGGGCCTACACGGTTAATCGATTTACAAAGGACAAGTTTTAAAAGTTAAACGTAGTGCAAAATAAAAAGAGAGAGAGAGAAAGAGAGAAAGAGCGAGGAGGATCGGAGGAAGGAAAGGGGAAGAGAAAGAAAAGGCGATCTGTCTGTCACTCGCTGATGCTCGCCTGGGACCAATCTGGAGGCCAGACCCTCCAAGGACCTGGAGGCAGAGAGCGGGCTCTTCTCATTCGGGGCCGCAGGTAGATGCTGTCAGTCCCGAATCCGCACCCCGCCACCCCCTCACCCCCTGTACTTGGACTTCGCCCGGGTGGGTCCTGCCGGGACATGCCCAGCCGTGTCCCGCTCCCCTCGCCCCCGCCCCTTCCCGGCCACGGAGCGCGCCATCTGGAGCCGGGACTCGCGGCGGGGACTCACCGACAGCAGGAAACCCAGGACAACGAAGATGAGAACCAAGGGGCCCCGCAGCCGAGGCCTGGGACCGGGGGCGCGCCCTGCCCGGGTGCTCGAGGCGGCCTGTGTGCTCTGTCCCCGCTGCCCCGTGCGGTCGCGGGGCGCTCGCTGTCCAGGTCGCCGCGGAGTGACAGCCGGCAGAGCCATCAGGAATGAAAGTGTGCTTCGTGGGGCGCGGGACCGTCCCTGCCGCCTGCCGGGTGCGCGGGGCAGGGCTCTACTGTCTAACGACTCAGCCTGACGCTAGCTTTATACTGTCCTGGGGTTGCGCCACCTGCGCGGGCGAATGAGCTACGCCTTCCGTCGAGTTGACGTAAACATTTATCACTTCTAGCCAATCGCGTGTGGCTCAGGAGAGGAGCCCAGCGACCTTGAGGGCACCTCAGTTTCAAAGAGGAAACTGCCTGCTTTGGCGGCTGATGCCCGGGGATGCGGTGTTTCATCAAGGGTACGGTCTGTGCCTTTGGGAGGTGGGGACAGGGCACCTCCCACATGCTCTGTTGTGATCCGGGCTGTGAGATTTAGAATCTGCGTTCAAGGCAGGTCCTGACCCTGCCCCTTTGCAGAAACCCCACTGCCCCTCTGCCCCACCTGTTCAGAAACCCTGAACCACCTGTCTTCTGACTACCGCCTTCTGCCCACTCTCAGCTTCTCCTCCTCCCTGCTCCCCCTCCATTGACCAGGGCCCCAAGGAGGCCAGAGAACAGGGACTCCCAAGAAGGAGACACGGCCCCCCACCACCCTGAGAGTCTGCGGAGCGCCTCCAGCCCCGCTTGGCACAGAGTGGATGCCCTGCACGTGTTGTAGGGGTGTGAACTCAGAAACCTTGAATTGTTAGAAAAATCAGTAGACCGCCAGACTCACTTGCACTTTCTGAGATTTAAGTGCTTAGAGAATGACAGACCTGGTGGGATTTTTTGCCCTGGGCCTATTCACGTAATTACTGTTAATGATCAATTTACTATCGAATTACAAATAAGTATTTATTTAAAGGCAAAGGATACACACTATATTTTCCTGTTGTGAACTCTGTAAGGACCTTAATTATCATTAGCATGGCTTACTTCCATCACGTTTGTTTTATAAACCTTAAGTTCTACCTGATAGAACGTTTGGACCCTGGTGACTACCCCCTCAGGGTTCCCAGCATCTTCCAATACCCTCTCTCTCACCCCCCAGTGTCCGGGTTGGGTCTCTGATATCTGTGGGCTCTTGCCGTGGACTCCATGGTGCTGTTCCCAAGCCCGAGTCTGTCCCCCATTCTTCACTGGTGCTGGGCTCTCTAATCTGGGGGGGGGGGGGGCGGCGGGGATGTGAGCATTTACGACACAATGCAGGTACAAATACTTTGTTAAACAAATTTTAAAAAGTTCCATCCAAGTCTGTTACAGCACCTTTCAGATATAATGATGCAAAATAAAGAGAAAGGAACCTTTATTATGAAAACCTCTTCCACTGAAAGGAATAATCTATTCACGGTGAGCCTGGTTCAAAGCAGAGTAAGTCATCCTCCTCTTCCCTCTATGCCTTTCCTTTCTTTCCTTCATCATTTTGCTCCACAGGCCTACTTCCTATTAGGATGTTGCAGATTGGGAACAAGGGTCCCTGTCCTGTGCTGCACGGTGGTAGTGGTGGGGTGAAGTGGGGCGGGGGGAACCACAACTGGGAGGTGTTCTGGAAGCTGCCCCCTCAGAAGCCTGGTGAGGGCCCAGAAGCCTGGTAGGGAAGTGCTTTTGTATTTGCTGTTTGTCACAGCAATGCCCCCAACCAGACCCTATATTTGATTTTTTTTTCTTTTTTTTTAATTGCAGACCAGAATACCAACATGTCCACTGGAGACCTCTGGGTTCTAATCATCCCTGAGTCAATAAATCCCTGTGTGACTTGAGGAAAGTTTGTTTTAATTAAAAGCATTTAAAAAATAATTTACACACTGCCCCTTGACCCCGGTGGCCTGAGGCAGGTCTTCTAGTAACAGTCCAACTAGAGGAAGGGGAGTCTAAGCTGGTCCTAGGGAGGGGAGCTGCCAGAGAGAATCCAAGTCAGATTGGATGGAGCTGATGACTCAGGCTGGTGGAGGTCTTGGGTACCCCCAGCCTCGCGTCACCTACCGTGGCACTGAGAACGAAGAGGAAACAAGAGACATTCGAACCAGCCAGAGGAAATCCTCCCCAGCCCCTGTGCTAAAGCCCACAGTCATGGAGCTGTCTCTGAGTCTCTTAACTGTCCGTTTGCATACAGTCCTTTTTTCTTGTCTTTCTGCCTTTTGACCCTCTTCACCCATTTCTCCACACCCCCCAACCCGCCCTCCCCACCTCTATCAGCCATCAATCTGTTTTCTGTATCTGTGAACTTGATTTGGGGGTTTTTTGGGTTTTGTTTTTTTTAAAGATTTTATATGTAAGAAAGATTATATTGTATTCTCTTTCTCTGTCTGGTTTATTTCACTTAGGATAATGCCCTCAAGGCCCATCCATGTTTTCACAAATGGCAGGATTTCATTCTTTTTATGGTTGAATAGCAGTCCATTGTGTGTGTGTGTGTATATATATATATATATATATATATATATATATATGCATGCCACAATTTCTTTATCCACTCATCTATTGATGGACACTTAGGTTGTTTCCATATCTTGGCTATTGTAAACAATGCTGCTATGAACATGGGTGTGCAGATATCTTTTCCAGTTAGTGTTTTCATTTCCTTCAGATAAACACCCAGAAGTAGAATTGCTGGATCATATGGTAGTTTCATTTTTAATGTTCTGAGGAACCTCCATAATTTTTCATAGTGGCTGCACCAATTTACCATCCTACCAAGAGTGCACAGGGGTTCCCTTTTCTCCGCTGCCTCACCAATACTTGTTATTTCCTGGGTTTTTTTTTTTTTTTTTTTTTTTTTGCGGTACGTGGGCCTCTCACTGTTGCGGCCTCTCCCGTTGCGGAGCACAGGCTCCGGGCGCGCAGGCTCAGCGGCCATGGCTCACGGGCCTCCTGGGTTTTTTTGATGATAGCCATTCTAACAAATTTGAAGTGATATCTCACTGTGATTTTGATTTGCATTTCCCTGATGATTAGTGATATTAAACATCTTTTTATGTACCTGTTGGCCATCTGTATGTCTTCTCTGGAAAAATATCTGTTCAGATCTGCCAATTTTTTAATTGGATCGTTTGGTTTTCCTTATTGAGTTGTATGAGTTGCTTATATATTTTGGATATTAGCCCTTTATCAGATATATGATTTGCAAACATCTTCTCCCATTCAGTAGGCTGCCTTTTTGTTTAGTTGATGGTTCGCTTTGCTGGGCAGAAGCTTTTTAGTTTGATGTAGTCCCACTTGTTTATGTTTGCTTTTGTTGCTTTGCTTTTGGTGTCAGATTCAAAAAATCATTGCCAGGACCAATGTCAAGGAACTTACTGCCTATGTTTTCTTTCTAGGAGTCTTATGGTTTCAGTTCTTATGTTCAAATCTTTAATCTATTTTGAGTTAATTTTTGTGTATGGGGTAAGATAGTAGTCCAGTTTCGTTCTTTTGCATGTGGCTTTCCAGTTTTCCCAACACCATTTATTGAACAGAAGTCCTTTCCCCATTGTATATTTTTGACTCCCCTGGCACAAATTCATTGACCATATATGCATGGGTTTATTTCTAGGCTCTCTATTCTATTCCCTTGATCAATGTGTCTGTTTTTATGCAAATACCATACTGTTTAATTACAATAACTTGGAAATATAGTTTGAAATCAGGAAGCAAGACGCCTCTAGCTATGTTCTTCTTTCTTAAGACTGTTTAGGCTATTTGGGGTCTTTGGTGGTTCCATACAAATTTAAGATTATTTTATTTATTTACTTACTTATTTATTTCTTTAATGTTTATTTTTAGTTTTTTTTTCATATTAGTCATCTATTTTATGCACATCAGTGTATACACGTCAATCTCCCAACTCATCCCACCCCCACCCCCACACCCCCGCCACTTTCCCCCTTGGTGTCCATACGTTTGTTCTCTACATCTGTGTCTCAATCTCTGCTCTGCAAACCGGTTCATCTGTACCATTTCCTAGGTTCCACATATATGCGTTAATATACGGTATTTGTTTTTCTCTTTCTGAATTACTTCATTCTGTATGACAGTCTCTGGATGCATCCACATCTCTACAAATGACCCAATTTCGTTCCTTTTTATGGCTCAGTAATATTCCATTGTATATATGTGCCACATATTCTTTATCCATTCGCCTGTCAATGGGCATTTAGGTTGCTTCCACGTCCTGGCTATGGTAAATAGTGCTGTAATGAACATTGGGGTGCATGTGTCTTTTTGAATTATGGTTTTCTCTGGGTATAAGCCCAGTAGTGGGATTGTTGGGTCATATGGTAATTCTATTTTTAGTTCTTTAAGGAACCTCCATACTGTTCTCCATAATGGCTGTATCAATTTACATTCCCACGAACAGTGCAAGAGGGTTGCCTTTTCTCCACACCCTCTCCAGCATTTGTTGTTTGTAGATTTGCTGATGATGCCCATTCTAACTGGTGTGAGTTGATACCTCATTATAGTTTTGATTTGCATTTCTCTAATAATTAGTGATGTTGAGCAGCTTTTCATGTGTTTCTTGGCCATCTGTATGTCTTCTTTGGAGAAATGTCTATTTAGGTCTTCTGCCCATTTTTGGATTGGGTTGTTTGTTTTTTTAATACTGAGCTGCATGAGCTGTTTATATATTTTGGAGATTAATCCTTTGTCCGTTGATTCATTTGTAAATATTTTCTCCCATTCGGAGAGTTGTCTTTTCGTCTTGTTTATGGTTTCCTTTGCTGTGTAAAAGCTTTGAAGTTTCATTAGGCCCCATTTGTTTATTTTTGTTTTTATTTCCATTACTCTAGGAGGTGGATCAAAAAATATCTTGCTGTGATATATGTCAAAGAGTGTCCTTCCTATGTTTTCCTCTAAGAGTTTTATAGTGCCCGGTCTTACATTTAGGTCTCTAATCATTTTGAGTTTATTTTTGTGTATGGTGTTAGGAAGTGTTCTAATTTCATTCTTTTACATGTAGCTGTACAGTTTTCCCAGCACCACTTATTGAAGAGACTGTCTTTTCTTCATTGTATATCCTTGCCTCCTTTGTCATAGATTAGTGGACCATAGGTGCATGGGTTTATCTCTGGGCTTTCTATCCTGTTCCATTGATCTATATTTCTGTTTTTGTGCCAGAACCATATTGTATTTTTTTTTTTTTTTTTTTTTTTTTTTTTTTTTTTTTTT
>RJWK010053250.1:0-15415 GCA_004363435.1 Platanista minor
AAGTTTGGTGCTATGTTTCACAGAGAATTGAAGGGAAAAAAAAAAAAAAAAAGATAAAACCAAGATACCAAACTGCAAGTCACTCATTCTTTGGGGAGAGAGAGAAGATATAAGCTAGTTCTTTAAGGTCCAAGATAGGGGGTGGGCCTAAAGCACCTTTGTTTGTGACTTTATGGAGTTTTATTGTGAAGATACAAACAAAAAATATGATATACCCTGGATAGATCTCCTGGCATTATACTGTATTCATCCTGGGTCCCAGTCTAATTGTAATAAATTTTATGGGAGGCAGAAGAATAACTTATTGTTTGGGCATGGAGTCTGGGCTTAATGGACTCCTTATTTTCCTATATACTTATTATCTATGCCACCTGCAGAGAGGAGCAAATTGGATCAGTTTGCCACATCTAACTGGGAGGGCCACCATTGGGGACAGTTTCATAATGAGTCACACCAGATGAATTTGTCTTCTTTTATATACAGCCTGTATTTCATTGGTGTATTGATCCCTTTAAGTTGTGAGCAGGACAACAGCATTGACTTCATCCAACACATCTGCACAGGCCTCTTCAATATAATTCAAAGAATCACCTGGTTCCATTGTCTAAGCTTGGGTATTTCACCTCCTCTTCCTATGCCAGACTTTGTTCCTCTTACCCACTTAGCTCTCTCCTAAGGGGACAGGTGCTGCTTTTTCCTCTTGCTATGAACCCAGAATATACATTGGACTATGCTTTATTTTTAGGCAGCCCTATTCTTCTTTAAAGAAAGAATCCCAGTTTCCTTTTACTGCATTCCTCTCTCACCTTTGGTACAGTCAGGCCCCAGGGCAGATTGCTTATCTTATATTTTTATCTTTCAGGGCAAGGAGCTGGTTGAATAAATCGATTAAGAGGTTTTCTCTTCCCATAGGCATGAATGAGCATGGTATTCCCAAGACTAAGGTCCTTATTTGATTTGGTGATTACTAGATTTACTAGTAATCTAGGCACCTGTAAAGCTTTTAATATTGTAAATTTTGATTTACTTTTGCATTATCTCTTCTGTTAAAGTATCTTCCAAAACCCTTTGGGAAGTGTTGTTTAACAGAGTATGACTTGGTATTTCTGAATCTCTGATCATAATATCACCATTACAGGAACTTACCCATGTATTTTTCCTCAGAGATCAAAGTTAGCACAACAGAATACAAAGAACATTATGCAGGAAAATCATGGTCCTACATTAATTCAAATTGGAAGCATCTGCAATGAGATAGTTTTAGGCATGTCAGATTGTGTTTGTTGATTACCAAGGCCTTCTTACCTCATGGGGTAACCCCTGTGTGGTGGTTAGTTTTATATGTCAACTTGACTGGCCACAAAATGCCCAAATTATACCTTATGTCTTAGTGTATCTGTGAAGGTGTTTCCGGATGAGATTACATTTGAATATGTGGATTTAGTAGTTTGCCCTCCCCAGTGTAGGTGGGCATCATACAATCCATTGAGAGCCTGAATAGAAAAAAAGGTGGAGGAAGGAGGAATTTGTTCTTTTTTTCCTCCCTCACTAATGAGCTGTGATATCTCATCTTCTCCTGCCCTCACAATGGAATTCACTTCCCTGGTTCCCAGTCTTTTGGACTCAAACTGAGTTACACCACCTGCTTTCCTGGGTTTCCAGCTTACAGACAGCAGTTTGTGGAACTTCTCATCCTCCATAATTGTCTGAGCCAATTCTTCTTAATAAATCTCTTAGTCTCCCACCTCTACCCCAACCCCTCTCTCATCTTCTGGTTCTGTTTCTCTGGAGAACCCTAATATATCCTGGGAGGGTTTTCTAAGTCCCTCAGTATGACTTTTACTACTGTATATACTGCTGCCTTTACTTTAATACCACCTTTAATAATATGATCAGTACTAATATTTTTGTGAGCTATGAATGTTCAGAACAGTTAAGTAGTCACTATGGATTTCTGAGAGATAGCAGTGAGCAGCAGCTGGAAGCAAGATAGGGATTGAACCCTGGCTGTGGCGCTGAGAGCACGGAATCCTAACCACTAGACCACGAGGGCCAGGGGCTGCCTTGAAAAAGAAATTTGACAAGGAGACAGAAGGTAGAGAGGAAAGTAAGACGTTTATTAGAAAAGCAGAGTACATGCCAAAAGAGGCACGGATGAGCTCAGAGAAAGTTTGCCTTTGGGAAGTTTAAATCATGTATAAGGGGGCAGTCTTCCTGGTCTTTGTTTTTTCTCTGGCCAATTGTCTTGCTTTGTTATTTGACTCAGGGCCCTCCATTCTGTGCGCACACATCCTTTAGCCAAGATGGATGTCAGCGCAAGGGCCTTTGGGAAGTTAGCAAAACTTATTATGGTCTGGCATCCCCTCCCTTTTTGAGGCCCCCCACCCCGCCACCTCGCCTAGGAGCCTTTCTGCGCATGTGCAGCTGAGGTCTCCTTGACCCCAAGGATGAGAAATATGTGACCTCTTGATCTTTTACCCAAGCAGTGCTTAGCGTCTCTTTGCCTCTGCCATTACTGTTCCCTTAAAGTGTCCACAGAAGACAAAATCCAGCTATCTACCCTGTTCCTGTTGTTATTTCTACCTTGAAGTATCAACAGGAGGCTGGTTGTAAACGTCTGGCCTGGAGCCCATCTATCTCCTGCCTCACTATTAGAAGATTATCTGAATTAACACTTTAAACAATTCATAGGGTAGGTATTATCATAACAAACATTTGAAGCTTATGACAATTGTCCTCAGTCACATAGACTCAGTTATCTATTGCTCCACTAGCTAATCATTCCAAATTCAGTGGCATATAACCAGAACATTTATTATTATCTCTCCTAATGTTGCTGGTTGCCTGGGTTCAGATAGATGGTTTTCACCCTGGGTTTTGGATGCAAATTCAGACATTGGTTATGCCTGTAACTATCTCTAAGGCTCCTTTATTCACATGTCAGGCTTCAGGGTTGGGGAAGACACAACAAGCTAAGGACTGGAACAGATGGGACTCCTAGAGCATCTTCACCTATTTTTGTGTGATATCTCCATGTGGTCTCTCCAGCTTCAGGGTAGCCATGCATTCTAAATGGGGGTTACAACACCAGAGGTGCATTTTCTGACAGAGTTGGGTGGAAGATTTATCCCATTCTATGACCTAGGCTCAGAAGTAGTGCCACTTCCATCATATTCGATTTGTTCAAAGCAAGTCATTAAGGGCACCCCATATTGAAAGGGAAATGAATTAGTCTCAACCTCTGAATGAGAGAAGAGTTAAAGAAGTGCTAAAACCTTTATTTGAATTCAGGTTTTCCTGACTCAACATCTGTTTCTAGCCCCACTGGCTATACTTTTACAAGATACTCTGAAGATTGACCAAAGAACACCTGTCCACTTAATCTATGTGATCATACACTCAAAAGAAATTAAGAGATCTAGTCATAATGATCTCCTAAGGTAGCTGTCTATCTGATATGAATACTCAATGTGTGTTTTTAAATCCTAGAATCTTCAGAAACTGCATTTTTGATGAAAGATAAAAAGACCAGGATACACTGCCTTTGTCTGAAAAACCCCCTCCTTCCTAATACATATCTGAGTTTCTCTCTTTCTGTTTTTGTCTTTCTCTCTCTGTGCCCCTTCCCTCATTATCTTCCTTTATCTCCCTTTTTTATCTTCTGCTTTTTTATCATGTATAATTTATGACCCATCGGTGTGGTTTTTGCCTACTTAGCAAGGTTTATATTCAATCCAAATGAAATTAATTTTTTAATGTAAAATTCCCCAGTGGACATGGTTCCTTAAAAATCAAGATATATTGCAGCAACACCATTCCTTTTGACAACGAATCTTCAATTTCTAACAAAAAAGTGATTTTCCTTGAATGATTTATTCTCTATAGAGCCAGGCTGCTTATGGCTCGTGGCTCTGTGATCACTGAGGCACTAGAAGACTTCCTGATTCTTTATATTTGTTATGGTACTTTGCTGAACCATGAATTTCTATGAAAGGTTGAGAAGATGGTGATTGGATTTCTTTCCTATTTGGAACTTCTAACTCCCTTAGTGTCTGGCTTTGCATACATCTTCAGAGGTCTTTCTAAATTCCCACCCAACTTAAAATGGATGAAAATAAAACAGGACAAAACCACAAATTAAATGCATCAATGCCTCTTCCCTACTTTTGCATAAGAATTAAGAAGCTGGATGAATTCTCACTTTCCCACCTTTCCTAACATCCATAAATACCCTTATTTATTATTGTCTGTACACTGAAATCTCATGTAGGTCTTTTGTGAAGCTTTTGCAACCTGGGCCATAACCCCTGTGCACCAAGTGTGGGAGATCTGGCTTGGAACAAAGAGCCCTGGCTCTGCATAAATTCTGACAAGCCATAATGTTTCTGAAAATTGCTTCATCAGTGAAATGGGAAGAATAATTTCTCAAAGCTTAATTCACCGGGCTATTTTGAATGATTCAATGAAATGTTTCTCACCCTTTGTTAAGCCACTTCTCTACTGGATAAACATAAGAATGTCATACATCCTGTAAATGTAATTTTAAGATTTAAATTACGTTAAACATTATGACATACAATGAGATGAGTGTGCATGTGCGTGTATGTAACTCTACTTTTCCTCGAGAGAAATTTTTCTTGAGAACCACAGAGCTAAAGATTTCAAAAGTGTTTTGTAAACTGATAGGTGACCTACAAATACAGACTTTCAAATATATACAGCTTATTACTGCCATTTTAAGGTTAGGAAATTCAAAATTACATTATAATAAGCAGCAGGGCTAGTAATCAAACCCCACTTTCCTGACCATAAATTTTTAACTATTCCTACTCCTTCTCAGAATATTTAGTATCATTTGTCTGTACCCATAACATAAAATCTTGTGCCATGAATTCTTGATTGTTATGTATTTGTTATTCCTAGAGAGTAAAACTCATGTCCCATAGAGATTGTAAACTTTTTGTAAGGAGAACACATCTCTGTTTTCATCACCTCTAGTGCTAGCTTGGTACCAAAAAAGGCTCTATTCTTCAACAACCTCTTTTAGTTTTCTTTTTTAGTATGTGTTGGGCATAGTTTCCCTTCCCATACACTCCCATAATTATGATAACCTGCCTGAGAGTTACTCATCCTACCAGATGTGCAGATAGACACCTGTGTCTCTTTAAACCCCAATTTTCATAGCATGGACAGGGCAGATCATCAAACTTTGTGTCTAAAGCCCATTCAGACCACACTGGTATTTGAGTAGTGAAAGAGATGTTGCAAACCATGCCAGTATAGCTTTAAACACTATTCTCTTGAGGCAAGAAGAAGAAACAATGCTTTCAGTACATCTAGGAGATGAGAACTTCACATGCACTGAGAAATTAAATAAATCATTTTTAAAAACCCCACAGAGTTCCACAGAAATATAATACAATTGTTAGTTCTCACGGTCACTGTTTCTCTTTCAAACATTAAACATTTTTATCTGCCAACTCACGCAGTAAAGCTACTGTGGTTATTTCATGTGTTCCCATTTCCCTGCCAAAGGTAAGAATGAGGAATGCCCTTCTGCATCCTTTCATACCAGCAGATTAAAATAGGAAATTTGTGTCTATGAAGGGGGTGCAGGTGGGTTTCAAATGATTATCAAAGTAACTTTAAACAGGTACTATATGATAACTGTAACACTTTTCCATTTACAAAGTGCTATTCATTTTATAGTGTCCTTCCAAATGGATTATTTTGCTTTGCTCATCATAAACAAGCAAATGCAGTGAGGTCTTTGGAGACATAATATGGGTAAGAAAATCAAGTTATAAATGAGAAGAATAGATTGACACAACTCTTAAAGTTAAAACAGCCAGGGTATGAAAAGAAACTAATACTTTACAAGTACATATTTCATGCCAAATAACTGTAGGTAAATATCTAACATATTTTATCTTATTTAGGCCTCATTATTCATGCCCCAAATTAACATTTCTCCACTGAATCTATTCAGGAAACTCTTACTCTTGATGTAGTACACCTTTTCTTCCTAGTACCAATACCCAATAAAATGTAGATAGGACAGTAAAAATGTTGCATTTGAAAGAATTAGAAGATTCTTCAGATATAGATATGGGGCTCATCTAAGAAATGGGACTTTGTAATGTATCCCCTTGACCAGGCTGAACTACTTTTCCCTGAATTTTCTTTCCTCCATATTTTAGGTTCAGATGCACCACCAGCAATATTATCACTTGACATCTTGAGAGCAGAAGTGAAGCAGCAGCTATTTTTGTTTTTATGTCTCTGAACAGACATAACAGTCTGAACAGGTACTTCGTACCTCACACAGGTTGCCTCTCACCTGTTGGTTTATCCTGTTGGTGTAAGGCAGCAGCCAGGCCTGAAACTATTTTACTTTTCCTGAATCTTCTTTTAGCTTCTCCTACTTCAGAACCAGTTGTGTGTTTAGCTCTGTGATGAGACATCAGCTTCTCCCGCAGGACACCCACTTATCATAGTTGGTGGCACTGAGAACTGACCTTGGTTTCAGATCATTCTCAGGGATTCCAGCACATCTTTGCTCTCCTCACTTAACATCTATTTTGTCTACCTGTGGCAACAGCCATATAAATAGTGTTTAACCAGTGCCACAATCAGGCAAATTCAAATCCCTATCGTAAATATATCCTTATAGTTCTACCTCTCTGACTGAATGCTACCTGATACATAATTAGTCACTGAGAGAGATTCTAGAAGAATTGTATCTTGAGTGTTCTGGACCATTCTGGCTTACCTTTTTTTCCCCCCTAATCTGATGAGATTTAAAGATTCGAATCACTCCCATTTCTAGTGCTTAAGGAAACACTAGTAGTCCATGTAATGTCGTGGCAAAAGTGTTATGCAAACTGTCACCTGCAGACCTATAATCAAATGCCTATAGAAAACAAGCCTCACAAAGTATGTGCTGCCCTAGAATATTTTAGTCAAAATAAGGCATCTAATGGAGTTGATTGATTGGTTCTAAATATGCAGGAAACATGGGGGAAGAAAATAATGAACATATAACTTTAACTTACCAGCTAAGGTCTGAATAACAGACCTGAAATTGTCTATGTCTGTCCTAAAAGTAACCATTATCTCTTATGACCATAGGGTCTGGATTTCTGAAAACCAAAACCAAAGTGTAATCTTTCAGGGAGCTGAATTACGATGCAAATTGAGTTCCCAACCTCCTGGAGATCTCTATTATTAAAGGTTGGTCATTAATTGGAGAGGAATAAGACCCAAAATTTGCAATGGCGCATAGGCGTATATTCCAATAAATCTGGGGATTTGGGACCCCCAAATTTTGAGAAGTCTTCTTTGACAGTAGAAGCAACTCTTCCACTCCTGAAGAAACTGTAATGGTCTTCAAAGGACCACTGATCCTACTCAGGAACTACCTCTACTGCCCTAAACCTATAAATACACTCAAGTTCCATCAGATCACAGACAGTGAGAAACAAAGTATGACCTATGCCTAGGTATGTATGACACATACCAAATCACTGATTTTTGCCAACAATCCCAATTACCTGGAAGTTGAGACCACTACCCGGCCACTTTAGGCTTCTCATGCCAGTGAATCAACAAGCAAACAATGGGGTAACTGTAGTGACTGGGGTGAGTAATCCTGACTATCAAAGAGAAGCTGACTTCTTATTATGCAATTGGAGTTAGAAGAAATAGTCCCAGAATGCAGGAGAACCCTGGCTTATTTCTTAGTATTCCCATGTCTGTGATTAAGTCAAACAAAATCTTTAACAACTCAATTCAGGCAGGACTTGTTAGTGGCCCTGACACTTCAGGAGTGAAGGTCTGAATCACCCAACTAGCCAAGGATCACTACAAATTGAGGTGTTCTCTAAAGACAATAAACTATGGGACAGAGAGAAGAAGAATGTAGTTATAAGTACCAGATATGACCACATAACCAGTTAAAACATGAGGACTGTGATAATGATGAATATTACATCTTTATTTTGATATGACTGTGTATATTTTTGCTGTCTTTCCCTCTTCCATGTAACATAAGATATATCTCATTATTTAAGTTGTAGGATATCAAAGGGAGATTGTGAATCAGCTAGAACAATGAACATGACCCAAAGACTAAAAGAGGGTCTCTGTATCCTCCTTTGGGGAAAGGGTTAGCAAAATTTTACATAGCAGATTGTTGTCTAATATGGTGTAATGCAAAGCAAAATGACTTTGTAAATTTCCTAATTTGAAAAGAGTACACTGTGGTAGCTTTGTGATATGTCAACTTGACTAGCAGAACCATTTCCCAGAATTTCCTTCTCTGTAGCTTTCCAGTTAGAGTAAGCCATAGGAAAAATATTTTACAAGATTTGGAGGGCAGAAATGAAGCAGTAGCATGTTATGTTTTATAATGGAAGGCTGGGGCAGGTGCTTTGCACTTTACACACCTTGACACTTATCTACTGGCTCACCTCCTTGCCATGGACAGCAACTGCTCCCCCTTCTCCTGGATGCTCTCCCAGCTTCTCTGACTCCTGGGCCAGGCGAGTGCTTAGCACCGAGACGAAGGGCACAGTTTCTCCTGCAGAGCGCCCACTTTGTCCAGGTTGGAGGAGTGAGACTCACATGTTCCAGTGTGTCCTCATGGGTTCCAGCTCAAGTTTGTTGGTTCCAGCTCAGGCTGGTGAGTCCCAACTTGGCCTTGCTCTCCCTGACTTTTTATCTTTCCTTCCTAACTTCCTGCACTGCAGACTTCAAAGTCCAGCATCAGAGGTGAAGACACAGCCCGGAGAGACTGTTTAAGCTGCTCCTTCAATGGCATAAAGTCACATCCCTATAAACAAATTCCTTAATATCTGTTCTGCTTCTGCTGAGCCCTGACTGATACAGGCCTTTGAATTAACTTTTTTTTTTTCAGTTTTTTTTTTTTTACATCTTTATTGGAGTATAATTGCTTTACAATGGTGTTAGTTTCTGCTTTATAACAAAGTGAATCAATTATACATATACATATATTCCCATATCTCCTCCTTCTTGTGTCTCCCTCCCTCTCACCCTCCTGAATTAACTTCTAACCATATCCTTTGTTTCTGTGTTTCTCATGTAATGCTTCTTTGGTAATAGTAATAGCATTATATCTTAATATTAATTAATGTTAATTACTACTCTGACTCTGAGTACCCAATTCTGTAACATGGAGACAATTTTGGCTATGTTAGGACCCAAGGTGAAAGCAGAAATCATAAATATAAAACGCCCTTATAAATGGCCAACAGGCACATGAAAAGATGTTCCTTATCACTAATTACTAGGGAAATGCAAATCAAAACTACAGTGATGTACCACCTCATACCAGTCAGAATAACCATCATTAAAAAGTCTACAAATAACAAACGCTGGAAAGGGTGTGGAGAACAGGGAACCCTCGTACACTGTTGGTGGGAATGTAAATTGGTGCAGCCATGGAACACAGTATGGAGGTTCCTCAAAAAACTAAAAATAGAGTTGGTATATGATTCAGCAATACCATTCCTGAGCATATATCCAGACAAAATTATAATTAAAAAAGACACATGTACCCTTATGTTCATAGCAGCACTATATACAATAGTCAAGACATGAAAACCTAAATGTCCATCAATATATGAATGGATAAAGAAAATGTGGTATATGTATAAAGTGGAACATTACTCAGCCATAAAAAAGAATGAAATAATGCCATTTGCAGCAACATGGATGCAACTTGAGAATATCATACTAAGCAAAGGAAGTCAGAAAGAAAAAGACAAACACCATATGATATCTTTTATATGTAAAATCTAAAATACAACATAAATGAAAAAAATCTACAAAACAGAAACAGACTCACAGACAGAGAAAAGATTTGTGGTTGCCAAGGGAGAGGGGTGTGAGGGAGGGATGGATTGGGATTTGGGGATTAGCAGATGCAAACCATTACACATAGAATGGATAAACAACAAGGTCCTACTGTATAGCATAGGGAACTATATTCAAATTCCTGTGATAAACTATAATGGAAAATAATATGAAAAAGAATATATATATGTGTATACACCCACCCCCACACACACATACATATAAAACTGAATCACTTTGTTGTACAGCAGAAATTAACACAACATTGTAAATCAACTACACTTCAATACAATTTTTAAAATATCCTGCACCTAGTAATTGCTCAATAATGACAGCTGTTAGTGTTACAAATAATGAACATTAGAATTAGAGTATGCTTAATAGTTCAATCTCTATAAGTCCCTTACTATACTTTTGCTCTCTAATCCCCAAGAAAACCGTGTCACATAGGTAAGCACTATCATTAATATTATTACTGTTGTTATTGTTCCCATATTACAGGTCAATACAAAAATACCCTCAAGGGCTTACATGACATTTGGCCAAGGGTTTTTGACTCCTAAGTACAGAACTTCTTAAACTCTTGTGGAATGTTCTGCCCACATTAAATGCAAATCCCCTGTTTATTCTGATGCCAAAAAATGTTGAAAGCAGAAACAAATGTGTTGATTCTCTCTCTTCCTCAACTGCCTTGCATCCTAACACTCTCGGCTTTGATGTGTCCTTCCCGGTCATATTTGATATAGCTGCGCAACATCTTTTTTATGTCAAGGCTTTGCTTCAAACACTCCATTGCCAGTTCAACTTGTCAAAAGTTGGAGGAAACATGTTTTAAGCATTCAGCAAGCATTCTTCTGAAAAGAAAACCACTATTTCTAATAAGCGTTTGAGAGCAGAGTGTATTGCAGAAACTGTTTTCTAAGATCTGTCACAAATGATTTAGTTTTATTAGTTTTAATGGCCCTTAGCCACAGGCATGGAATATAAGTGAAAATTAAGATATTTTTCATGAGATGAAAATAGATTTCAATCAGAGAGGGTGCTTTCTTCCCCCCCTCCTCCTATTTGCTTATTTATTTTATTTCTTTTGGCAGATGATTCTGGTTAAAAGGAAACCACTGTGAGACATGGGAACACAGGAATAGTCTTCCATGAGAATAAAGCCCTCCTTGTATTGGAAGCTTCTCTGTTAATTGTGTACAACTTGGCTGGTTTGGCAAGCTTATAGGCAGGGTAGTAGAGAAAGGGGCTAATGTATTAAATTGGAATTTTATCCTGAGTAGGAACAAGGAGCGAATATTTTTATTCATAACTAAATGTTTGTCTTCCATGACAGTAGACACAGAAACAACCATGAAACTCATAGATTGCTTCTAATTCATAATACCTTTTTCTTGCTGTTTCTGCTTTTCTACACTGTAGCTTTTCTCCAAAAGTTTCATTTTTCCTCTTCTTTCTCATCACTCACTGAAAAGTACTGTAATCTGAACAGGTCTATATATTTTATTCTTCATAAACAAGTTAAGTGCATTTCTTCAACAGTTGGATGTTTTTTGGCAATCCATCCTCATTGCTTATTTGTGTTTTGAGGTGTGTTGGTATATGAGGACTGATGATGGGTGTGAGATTTTCTGTTGAAAGAGCTCTGCTCTAGCATTTCTCCATCCTCTATATCAAAGTATCCATGTGGTTCAAAGGATAACTAACAAGATCTGAAATAGGATGCCTGGAATTTCCACCGCCTCTGCCAGCCTTCCACTACCTTTAAAACCTTGGGCAACCAATTCAATTCCTGTGTTGTACGTTCCTCATTTGCAAAGTATAAATCTTGGGAAAGAACAAGATCTCACATCTGAAACCAAAAAAAGGACAAATTCCTTGCCTTCATGGAGATTACAATCAAATGTAGAAAGACAGCAGTTAAACAATAAATGTAACACAAAATTAAATTGCACTGTATATTAGGAGGGAATAATTATGAAGGCCTTTCTCAGTAGCTTGTAGATGGCTGTCTTCTGTGTCTTCACACAGTCTTCCCTGTGTACCTCTCTCTGTCCTAATCTCTTCTTACAAGGACACCAGTCATATTGGCTTAGACCCCACCATAATGATTTCATCCTAATTAACTCTTTAAAGATCCCATATAAAGTCATATTCTAAAACACTAGGGATTAGGACTTCAACATAAATTTTTGGGTGACACAATCCAGTCCTTAACAACTACGAAAAAAAAAGATTAGGAGTGCTGGAGTGTGGTTCAACACTAATGGGAATATTCAGGGCAGGCTTGACTGAGACGGTGACGCAGTCACCAGTTGGGGCAAACTGTGAGGGAACAGAGAGAGTAAGCATTATAAATATCTGGTATAGTGTGATTAAACAGAGGAAACAGTCAATTCAAAGGCTCTGAGGTAGGAAGGACCAGGAAGTCAAAGGGTTAGTATGTTGGTCAGTGCAGCTGCAAGAGAGAATGGAGGTATGGCCAGTGACATAGCAAGAGCACAGCATCTTTGAAGATCTTGTGAGTGACTGAAAGGAATTGGGCTTTTACTGTGAAAGAATTGGAAAGCTATTGGAAGGTCTAAGCAGAGGAATGATCTGATCAGACTCACCCTTCTACATACTCATTCAGCTTGTTGTTTTGAGGTTAGACTATAGCCTAGAGTTTCTCAATCAGCACCACTGACATTTACGGACAGAAAATTCTTTCCTATAGGAGCCTGTATTTACTATGCATTATAGGCTATATAGCAGCATCCCTTGCCTCTACCCACTAGATGTCTGTAGGTCTCTGACTGCCAGGCATAGCCACAAAAAATGTCTCTAAACATTGCCAACTGTCCTCTAGTGAATAAAAAGGTGTCTCGGTTAAGAACCACTTTTGTAGACGGAGAAGAGGAAAAGCTAAGAGACAATCTGAAAATCAGTGTAATAATTTTAGCTAGAAATAATGGTAACAGTAGCATTCTGGAAATTTTGAAGGTAGAGTCAATCTATTTTGAAGGTTGCCAACAAAATAGGTGTGTGGTATGAGAGGGGATTCAAAATGACTGAGGTTTATGCTCTGAGCTACTAGAAGAGTGGATGACCTCTTATTCAAAGCAGGAAGACTATGGTTAGAGCAGGTTTAGATAGGAATACAGACTCTTCCTGCAAGATAACAGGAGAGAAGTTTCTGTATAAGGATAATGACATTGATAGATGGCTAGACCAGTTGTATGAGTTTGTGAAAATTTCTTCTATATTTCTTCGTGGAGTAGGAAAAGAGATCATCATCACCTGAGATTGAGAATGGGACAGGAGGTGTTGGTGGTTTTAGGATAAAAGACAAAGTATAGGATAGAATTCTGGGACAGTATATTTCTTATATGGTGTATTACTGTAATTGTGAAGACACCAATTACAATAGCTTTTCTAGTAAGTATTGAGAATTACTTTTAATGACATAACTTTAACATTCCATCAAATATTACACCAATAAACCCAGACCCAATATGTCTATTTTATTTTATTTTAATTGATTGATTGATTGATTGATTGATTGATTTATGGCTGCGTGGGGTCTTCATTGCTGTGCGCGGGCATTCTGTACTTGCGGCGAGCGGGGGCTATTCTTCATTGCGGTGTGCGGGCTTCTCGTTGTGGTGGTTTTCCTTGTTGCAGAGCATGGGCTCTAGGCACACGGGCTTCAGTAGCTGTGGCACATGTGCTCAGTAGTTGTGGCTCACAGGCTCTAGAGCGCAGACTCAGTAGTTGTGGCACATGGGCTTCATTGCTCCGCGGCATGTGGGATCTTCCTGGACCAGGGCTCAAACCCGTGTCCCCAGCACTGGCAGGCGGTTTCTTAACCACTGCACCACCAGGGAAGCCCCAGACCCAATATGTCTTTAGATCTATTTTCCATTGTTCTGAACTAAACACACAACTTTTTTTGTAGAAGGCCAAACAGCCTCTCTCTGTTCCTCTGGAAATACATGTATATAGAGAACTTATGTGTAAGATTAGGACAAAGTAGTGCTTTAGGTCATTTTCTTAACCTAATCAGCATTCATAATTAAGAACCATCTCCAAGAAAGAAATCATCAGCTCTAGAGGGTTATGCCAGTTTCCAATATCCATCTTTCATCAGAGACAGAACTAATAGCACTTGAGTCAGACTCATGTCAGCGCCCACCCCAGCCCCTCATTGAACTCCCATTACTATTGATTAGAACAGACAATTTACTCCTTACGATGCTCCTGAAAATGCTCCCTGACCCTAATGTGCCTTTGCCATGGATCAGATCCTCCAGGCAAGAAAGAAAAAAAAAAAAAAAATCACACTGAGTTTCTTCAATGAGAGTCACTCAAAACAATATCTTCTACTATTCTAAGAAATATTCAAGGTTAAGTTCTGATTTTGTATTTGAATTGCTGTATGATTTCAGGTCAATTATTTAACATTTAAAGGATGATTTTTTTTTTAACTGTTGAAATGAGGGCCTCACAAGAAGAACTGAAGATGAAATAATATAATAAAGAAAACCATAAAGTGTTATATAACAGGAGGGGGTCATCATCTGTTTTAGTTTGGCCCCTTGAGCTAACTAGCTCTGCGGAAGTGGCTTTCTAAGGAAATACTCCCAGAAAAACCTAGTGAGGGAGTGAGAGCTCCCTCACTAGGGGAGGAAAGGATGTCATGCAATGGAGAAGTTTCAAGAAAGGATCCATGGATGGAGCCCACAGGGAAAAACTCTAGTGTCATTTATTATCTGAATTTGTGTACCTGTGGCCGAGGAGCTGTGCTTTGAAATGCCGACACCAGTCATTGGCTAAGAGCCATCACAGGCAGATGGAAACCCCCAAGCACTTCTGAGTGTCTGTACTGTCTAGCCAAGGGCCACCCTCCAAAGTGAGACACAGGTGTACTCTGCTAGAAACAAATCACACAGAAGCCAGGACAGAGCACACAGAACCTGTACAAAGGTTCCAAGGGTATCTCGGTAGTGCAGAAATTATCCACTCTATTACATCTGTTCCTTTTCTTGTGAAACATCATCAACTTCTTTCCTTGGTATTTTGACATCATACTGTCAACATCTCTGTAGCATCTTTATTAAGCTTTTAAAGTTCTTTAATTATTTTCTGTTTTGATAATCAGATTAAAATTTAGCCTTATTTGTGGAAATTTGGAATATCTGAAAACTAACCACTTGTATAAAAAAAGTTTGTGGAGATTCCAAGCAGTGAAGTGTGTCTCTTAACTATCAGTTAATGGCACCTTTATCTTTCCTAATACCACAGCATGACATTTGTGTGCATATAAAATATTGATATAGTTATAATTTATGTTTATAAATATAGTCATATTTCATATATTATATAAATATAATATGTAATCTATAACTTATAATACATATAAGGTAGATATTCTCAGAAAATAAAATTCAGTAAAAAAATGCAGAGTTATTGATTACATTTTATATAACATATATTTGATATATGATGATCTGTTCAAATTTGGATTGACTGTTCTAAACATATCTAAATAGATTACCTG
>RJWK010053251.1:0-15413 GCA_004363435.1 Platanista minor
TCATCGCGGTGCGCGGGCCTCTCACTATCGTGGCCTCTCTTGTTGTGGAGCACGGGCTCCAGACGCGCAGGCTCAGTAGTTGTGGCTCATGGGCCCAGCCACTCCGCGGCATGTGGAATCTTCCCAGACCAGGGCTCGAACCCGTGTCCCTGCATCGGCAGGCGGACTCTCAACCACTGCGCCACCAGGGAAGCCCCCCCTATGTATTTTTATTATGTTTATTCCCTTTAGAATTTAAGTGCATAAAGGAAGGGGTGTGTCTTTTTTGTTCACTCTCTTGCCTCCAAAATAGTACGTAGCCTATGGTAGGAACTCCAGGATTTATTAAAATTAACAAATGCTTCCATATTTCTTTTGCCCCCTAAACTGAGTTCCTTGGATGTGGAGCCAGCATCTTATTCATCTTTGTAGCCACTGAGTTAAATGTTCAATAAATGTTTGTTGATATAATCAGAGAAGGAAAACTAGAGTCCCACAGCATAAGCTGAACCAATAAATTAATGGTGTTAAAAATGCAAGTATTTTAAAATGTTTATTTTTTATTATATTTTTTTACATTGAACACTTCAGGAAAGAAAATAATTACAATGATTTAAATGCATGAATGATTCAAATTCAAAATGCAATCCCTGGATTCAATAATTATCCTTTATAATTATGCCCAATAAATATTAGAAATGTATGTAGGCACTAAGTCAGCTAACAAAATAAGTAAAATAACTATATAAAGTATAAATCTCAGGACTGGGGAACATGCATGATCAGTTAAGTCACTTGGCCACTGTAGGTGGTTTTTTTAAAAAACATGATTCACACCTGCTTCAATCACATACACATTCATTGCAAGTGTTTTGTTTTTTTTTTCTGGCCGCACTGCATGGTATGTGGGATGGTATGTGGGATCTTAGTTCCCTGACTAGGGATTGAACCCACACCCCCTGCATTGGAAGTACAGAGTCTTAACCACTGGACCACCAGGGAAGTCCTGCAAGTGTTAAGTTAGACCATTGATGCTAACAACTTAAATCTATGATCTCACAAGAAAATTCAGTTTAATACAAAGAAACTCAAGAAGAAAATTTCAGGACCCTTGATCAGAAGCTTTTGATGCCTGTCATACTACTCTAGTGTACTCGAAGGTTCAAGTAAGGCTGATAAGGAAGAGTTGTTTCCTTTTCCCTTTGAAGACATGATCCAAGAAATAGGGGAACTGCACATTCTACAGCAACTAGCCATCCATCCATACACTGCCAATAAATGACTCCTTACGTTAGTAACTAACCACATTTTAAAAGCCTTGGCCAGTGTTACAAAAGCAAAACATTTAGAGTAATATTTACAAATACAAGCATACTTTTTTTTGCCTTCTATAAATAATAATCTTTGAAATGCTAAAAGTGAGTTCCAGCTGTGGTTCTTTTCTGGTGTGGGAAGCTGCACGTGCACATGGGATGGTCTACTGATTTACCTTCTCAAAATATTCTTTGGAAGCAGTCGGATGGGGCTTGATCTGAAAATACAAAAACATTTCACTGGGTAAGTGACTTTATGATCTCAAAAGTGAGTTGAAAGCCCTCAATTTTTAATCTAAAGTTCTTTAACTTGTTAAAGATTGGTCTGTTTCCTTTAAGATACCTGGATGAAACTTACATTAACAGCCTGCCTGGTGCCTGGTCCCACCCCCACCTGCACCAGCTTCACCCATTTGCACACCATCTACACCCACCACCTACTACCCAAGGGTGGGCTTCTTTCGTGGATATTCCAGGCCAGCAGCCCTTGAGGCAGTGAGGACCTGGGACCCTCTGCTGGGGTCCCATTGCTTTTGGAAAAGAAACCTACTGTAGGAGAATCTGGTGTCCAGTTGGCTGGGCAGACTTCTCCATGGGTTTCTACAAACTGGAATGCCTTCACCAAGCGGAGGGTCTCTTCCACGCTTCGGCCCACTGGGAGATCATTGACGCTCAAATGCTTGATGACTCCGTTGGGGTCAATTATGAAGAGACCTCTACATCAGAATTTATCATCATCAGTATTTCAACATTACCAGAGCCAGAAAGACTCTAACTTCTACCCCTTTTTGTCTTTAATTATCCTTGATAGAGCATTTATCAAACTCTATTATATGCTTAAAAATGGGGTTTTCCTTGCTATACAAACAGCTTATCACCTCTTATTGATGGCAGATGCTTTAACAAAGACAGGACTGGACAAGGCCACCATGGAAAATAGGCAGTATGGTCACATTTACAAATGTGACCTATATGTCGCAGAATCTGTAAGTCACTGAACTACAGAGAGCAAAGACTTCTTATTAGTGATGTAATAAGCATCCTTTGGGCTGCTGCATCAAATCTTGGCAAGAAACCATAGGCAACTGGGAAGGGACAGAGATGTATTTTATCTGTATTGAGTAAGTACTTATAAAATGAGTGAATTCTTGCGTACAGGGGGGAACAATCCCATGGGAAAATTTACTGGCCTTGAGGCTATGCAGAGCAGAAATCTAAAGGAAAAACCAAGCCCATCACTTTTATTTATTTTGGTTACCCTGAGGTACAGTTTGTACAGGAAAGACAGAATGAGTGCTTAGTACTATTCCATTATTAATAGTTTTCAAAATAATGAATTGGTTCCCTGGAACTCTTCAAATCATCGACTTAGATATATTTGATGTGTTTCAATCACTTATAGTTATTATTTTTATTGTCAGATTGTCCAAGCCCATCACTCTTTATCACTTGGCAGCAATGTCATAAGGTGACCCACCCTGGGGTCTGTGCTCATCTTCCATATGAGTGTTGGTGTTACTATGACATATGCAGATGTCATAAAACTCCTAGGTTTTTAACAGTCCATCTTTAAAAGGGTGTGGTATTCCAAGTGTTAATCACTCAGGAAAAAGGCAAGTTAGAGAAAACTCAGAAGATAAAAAGGTTGTTCTCCCTCCCTGGGCCTGGCCTTTGGGGGTCTAGGCTTTGAGGCTAAGGGGTCCGGGTGCATGCCCCTGCAGGGTGGAGCCAAGGTGGAGTCCACCGTTTAGATGCAGACACAGAGCTAGGATGGATCGGGGCCCACAGATGCCAGAAAGAAAGGCTTATCTTACAAGTCAGACTCGACTCCTGTCCCTTTGTCAATCCTGATAGTGAAACCAATAGGGAGGTAACTGCAAAATTAGCACGACTCTTCAGCGGAGGGGATCATGGCAGGAAAATGCCAGCACTCTCCTTCCCTTGCCACCTCTGTCAAAGCTACGCTTTAGTTTATTAAAGGAAGACCGTAATCCCCTTGGAGTCAAAAGGCCCAAGCTCCAAGGTGACTGCCGGAGCTAAAATTTCAGGTGTAACCCAAGCAGGCCAGACGTCAGCTACAAGAGCAAGCAGGTGAGCGGGTTCAAGCCAGCCCCCAGCAAAACTGTGAGGCGCATCAAAGTGGGGTTCTCGCTTCCTTCCTGGAGGTAAAGTTTTGCCCAATCCCTCCTTCATTCAGCAGCCATCAAGATGCCAGTTCTAAGGCCTAAGTTCTCATCCCTCCCAGCAAGGTTGACAGGCTGGGACAGGTACTAGAACCTGTGCCAAAAACTGTAGCTGCCTCACCTTATTTAATCCTCACAACCAACCTGGGAGGTACATTCTCATTTTAGTTACAGGAAAAATGGGACTCAAAGAGGTTAAATATCTTGCTCAAAGTCATACAGCTATTAAGCAGCTGAGTTTAAATAAATTCAAACTCCGGTCTGGTTCCAGTGCCTGTACAAGATCCCAACCATTCCAGAAAACTGACTCCTCCCCTTGCTGGCCCCCCCACATCTCCAAACAGTCTGATGGCTTCACCACCAGGAGTGGCTCCCAGACAGTCAGGGAGAGTGGAGCAGTGTGACCATCAAGACATGATACCCTGCTTCAGAAACAGGCCCAGAGTGACGCAGGGGGCACACACGTCTCAGCCATTTCTGAAAGACTGCCAACCCTTGCAGGAGGCGTCCATCAGTGCTTATTAAAAGACAAATTAAGGATTTGGGGTTCTAAAAATTCCCTACCAAGGTGTCTATAAATTCCCTATGAAGTAGGATGATGCTAAACACGAAAACCAATTTTAAGTTCATAAGAAACGGATCTTACCGTAGTGCAAGGCCGGGACCTTCTAACAGCACACCGTAGTCTCGGGAAATCTGTTTAGTCAAATCTGACAAGAGTGTGATGTGCATGTGGCCCAAACCGCCATTCTAATAAAAATGCAAACAGGGCTGGTTGTTACACTGTGGCTCCCACAGCATCCTCAGCCAGGCAACACGATGTCTGACTGACAGTGGCAATGGACAGCAGTAACTGAGCACCAATATTGGGCTGAGCGCTGTTCTAAGCTCTTTCTGTTGTCTCACTTCCTCCTCTAAGCATCCTGGAGTAGCTACTATCATCACCGCCACTGTACAGATGAGGAAACTGAGACGCACAAAGGTTAAGTAACTTGCTCCACGTCACAGCTAGAATGGGGCAGAGGCAGGATTTAAACCCACCTGATACTACAGACATTTCTTTTTCTAATTCTTACAGTATCCTTTTGGTTGAAGATTAATTTCTGAAGCATAAAAATGGAACACTTTAAAACAAAGAAAAGAATACTTTGAATAATTTGATAGATAGTCTAGCAGCATAGCTAGAAATTTTGATTCTCCCAAGCAAGTTTCTAGGCAAGAATACTGATCGTGGAGAGCAGTGAAATCAGAAAACTTAATCACTGTCCCACATGGCTCACAGGGTCCCGGGGATCTACAGGGTACAGGTGAGACGGGAGGCAACGGACCCCAGCTGTTCCCCTGCCCTGCAGAGTCTGTTCTCTGTTACCGTTTGTACTCTGGAAAATACAAGTGTAGTGGGGAGTAAACACATGCAATGTTAAAGGAGATATGGGTAGAGTTTAACAGAATTTGCCAGTAGGTTAGGCCTGACAAATAGCCCATTTCAGACTAGTCATGCTTTAACAACTTCTACGTTGGCCTTTAATGGGATCATTTGCGTTTTTAAGATCACAAGTGCAGACACAGCGTGAATGATGTTTATACCTTCCTTGGTGTGTTTATCCAGGCCAGGTGGGTGAAGTGGGAATCCACTGACACTGCAACGACTTCACAGTTCACATCATGAAATTCATTGGCTTTGTCACTGAAAGCAATAATTTCTGTAGGACACACAAAGGTGCTAGGGAAAAAGGGTAGAAATTTTCATCAGAGAATTGAAAAACAAGGCTTTAAAATCTGATCAGTAGGTGTCTACAAACTAGTTCAGGGACTTCCCTGGTGGCACAGTGGTTAAGAATCCGCCTGCCAGGGCTTCCCTGGTGGCGCAGTGGTTGAGAGTCTGCCTGCCAATGCAGGGGACACGGGTTCAAGCCCTGGGCCAGGAAGATCCCACATGTCACAGAGCAACTAAGCCCATGCGTCGCTACTACTGAGCCTGCGCTCTAGAGCCCATGAGCCACAACTACTGAGTCTGCGTGCTGCAACTACTGAAGCCCGCGAGCCTAGAGCCCGTGCTCCACAACAAGAGAAGCCACCGCAGAGAGAAGCCCGCTCACCGCAACCAGAGAAAGCCCGCACGCAGCAATGTAGATCCAACGCAGCCAAAACTAAAATAAATGATTAATTTAAAAAAACTAGTTCAGTTTGCTTAAAGGTGAGAAAGGCAAAATGGTTAACCATCCTCACTGGACTCCTGGTCACAATGATACTCCAGTTAAAAAAAAAAAAAAGATTTATCACCTTTCTATTTAAGAATCATATTTAAAAAATGGGGGTAGGGGAGGCATATTCCAAGAGTAAAGACAAAATTTTATCTAAATAAAGTAGCTTCAAGAGAAAATTCATTTTATCCTTACTTTTCTCATTTTCCCCCGAACCTGTGAAAACTTCCTCACAGACTGGCTTACAGGAACCACGACTCCAGAGTACGTACATAAAACAGAGCCACATTAAACCCCTGCCCCATTAAGAGGAATGCCACTTCACCCCCTTATTTATCACTCGTAAATTAGCTACAGATGGAAACTGTATCAACAAGGCCATCAGTGATAAAGGGTCAGCAGCAACCCTCCCCTTGACAAGAGTAACTAGAGACAGGCGATGGCAGTGGGGAGGCAGGGATCCCTGCTTGCTCTCAGAATGACATTAAAGCATCACAGAAAATACACTTACAAATCCAAAGGATAGAAGAAGAGCACTAAATATTTCCCCTTGAAGTCATCAAGGCTTATTTCTTTGAACTCCCCATTGACAACAGCTGTACCCTTAAAACAGGGCGCATACTGGGTGACGGCAGGGGCATGGCATGAGGAACCTGAAAACAAAACATAACACACACATATATAGTTCATGTGTTAAGCCAAGCACTTATTTGATTTTATTTAATCCTCTCGCAGTAATTAATTAATAGTATAATTAAAAGTTCAGTTCAATTGTACATCTTAGGTAATTTTTTCTCTTTTCATAGTTCTAGACTGTACACAAATTCAAAGTGCTGTGGAAACTAAAAAGACAGGAGATAGTAGGGATGGAATGAACATAGAATTAAGGACAACATGAGCCTGGAGGTGGATTCTAAGTATGGTTCGGATTTTGCCAAGACCAGGGCTAATGGCACAAAAGAAAGAACAGGGCAGGTGTGGGGAACAGCCCGTGGCAGAGCTTGATATAGAGAGCAGGTGTGCATGGAGGGAAGACGTGTGGGAGACAAAGGAAGGTTGGTGAAGGCCATGCTGCAAGGGCCCTTATATATCAGGCCAGCTAATCTCTTCTTAAAAGAAGAGATACAGGAATCACTGGAGGCTTTCGCATAGGAGATGGATGATGCGTTGTCAGCTGTTCTCAGGAAGATCAGTCTGCAGGGGAGAGTAAGAGGAACAGGGGTGGGGGGCCTGATGTTAGGAGGTGACTTGCAGGCATCTGAGAGGTGTGGAGGGAAACGGTACGGCAGAAGGAACAGAAAGAAAGGAAAGGATGTAAGAGCTGTGTCAGAATTGGAGAGGACATGCTTCTACCTGGGAAGGCGGGACAAAGGAGGCCAAGTGTCAAGATGTCTGGCTTCAGAAACAGAAGGAGCTGTTGGGAGGGAGGTCTGGGACAGGTGACAAGGAAAGTTTTAAACCTGTGGCATCAAATCGCTACCAGAAATTTCTTAAAGCTCCGAGGAAGTAAAATTGTAAAATTTTCCAGAACATTTCACCCACAAACAAAGGGTTTGCTAAAGTATATCCCCCCAAACCATTACATGTTAAATACACTCTTTTTAAAAGGTGCGACAGATCTAAAGGAGGCATTTTCAAATATCTGAGGCTGTACTTAGCAAACCTCATATTCTAGAGAATGGAGTGTAAATCTCAAGAAATAGCTGTGCGTCACTCAGATCATGGAGCAGTCCATTAGACTGGCCTAACATGGCCAAGTGGAGCCAGCCCACGAGTTTGAATACAAAAGCCTTTAAAGGAGCTGCACTGTCAGTCCCCAGTCAGCTCACACCCCTTCACACACAGCAGGCCCAGAGGCCTCTGAGTGTTCTCACCCCACTTCCAAGTTCCTCAACACAGGGGATTAAAACCTCTGGAACCAACAAAGAAATGTGACACAAGGGCAGATTGCCTCAGTGATTCTCAACCCTTGGCTGCATATCAGAATCACTTGGTGAGCTTTTAAAAAATACTGATGTTCTGGTCTCACCGCAGAGACTGACTCATTTTCTTTGGGGTGGGACTGGGGCAGTGGTATGTTTGCAAAAGCTCCCCAGGTGAGTCTAATATACCGCCAGGGTTCAGAGCCCCTGTTCAGGGATGACAAATATTGCCATTTTCTGGTTCAAACCAAAGCATAACAACACTTACTGCTGCTAAAGGCGAATTTTGCTTGAGCAGAACCAGACCACAGTGCATTTGTCAGGCACGTTCTTCGAGAAGCAGCAGGCCTAAGGGCTGCAGAGGCAGAAAAGCCCCAAGGAATGGCACTCACGTGTCGGACAAGCTAAAAAGAGAAACACTTTAAATTAGGAAGTATTCCGAGAATGGTGGCTGAATCCCTGCTGTGAGGGCATCAGGCCAGTAGTGGCCTCGGCTGTCCTTATTCCTGTGAACAAAAATACCAAACTCCGGGCTTCCCTGGTGGCGCAGTGGTTGAGAGTCCGCCGGCCGATGCAGGGGACACGGGTTCGTGCCCCGGTCCGGGAAGATCCCACATGCCACGGAGCGGCTAGGCCCGTGAGCCATGGCCGCTGAGCCTGCGCGTCCGGAGCCTGTGCTCCGCAACGGGAGAGGCCACAACAGTGACAGGCCCGCGTACCACAAAAAAATAAAAAATTAAAAAAATATATATATAAATTAATAAATGGGGAAAAAAAAAGACTGCAAGGCAGAGGAGAATTATAAGAACATAAAGACTCCATGCTTTTAAGAGCAACCCTGAGGATTCAGAAACCGGGAAACTTGGCCAGGTTCTGTGTACTAAGCCCTTTACCAGCAGATCTGCTGAGCATGTTCTACTATGGTCAAGGTTTTCCCTAGAAAAGACAAGGGCCTTCCAGCTCCACAGAGAAGCAAACAAGTAGCGCAAGTAGCGCAAAGTTCAGCCTCTGGGAAAGTTTGGACAGGGCTCAAGGGAAATGTTTGCTCGATTTCAGGGTCCAGCATGACTCAGGAAGAAGAAAGAGCCTGCGCTGAACCCCACCACGAGAAAGGGAGGGCGGGTAGCAAGAGGGTACTAGGCTTTGCCTGGAGAAAACGGCAGGGACCGTCCTGGGCGGGGAGGAGAAAAGCGCCTTTTGCACGTAAGCACTTTGGTTACTTTGGCATTTTGGTTTTCATCCAGCATTTAAGTGGCTGCTCACGGAAACATCATTCTTTCTTTGTTAAGGTGAGGAAAGTTAACTGAGGTTCGGAAAGGAGAAGTCACTTGTCCAAGGTCACAGAGTCGGTTACAGAACCGGGACCAGGGGCCAGGTCGCCTGCACCGAGAGCCAGATGCTTAGGTGGAGAGGGGACCGGGGACCCACGACCTGGACCGAAAGGGATTCGGGCAGGGGACCACAAGAGGGCTGGGGTGGGGGAAGGGCGGTTCTGCGCAGGCGCAGGGAGCCTTCCGTAGACGAGGCGGCCTCTGGTCCGTTACCCTCCGATATCCTCCAAGAAGGGTGAAAGGCCCCAAGGCCGCAGGGGAGCGGGATCCCCTCTGGGAAGCACGTTCTCGGAGCCACCACAGTGTCTCCGCGCCTGTGCACCGCCGCCAGCCACTCACCGAAGTCCGGAGCAACCTTCCCGCCACGGCCGCCATCTTCAGGGTGCACGGCGCCCACGGGGCAGACGGAGAAGCAGAGGAGGCGGGGTCTACAGGGAGGGCGGGGCCAGAGGCGGGGTCTCGGTAGGCGGGGGAGGGGCCCGGCCGGAGCCGCGGTGGGGAAGAGCTGCATCCTCCTAGCCTTCCGGGGATCCTCCGCGTGTAAACGTCCCTGTGGTCGGGTCCCTTGACCCAGATTCATACGGGGCTAATTCCTGTTAAAGCTTCTAAGTAGCTGAATGCTTGGGAAAGCGACACTTTATTTCTGTTTGTCGCCCCAACGTAAAAAGGTCTAATCCAGGTGGGAAGATAGATATTTCCATATTTGCTACTTTTTGTGAACCTGTGGATTACTGTTTCTGTAAAAGAATCCCTTTCCTATTTCAGCCAGAGGTGTAGCCTTGTGGCTTCCGGATGAAATGGAATTAATTATTAATGCAGGGACTTCCCTGGCGGTCCAGTGGTTAAGACTCTGAGCTCCCAATGCAAGGGGCACAGGTTGTGATCCCTGGTCGGAGAACTAACATCTAGCATGCTGCATGGCATGGCCAAAAAAAAAAAATTATTAATGCAATTTAGTCCGTTAATAAGATGAGTGGGTCAGACACATCAAGGTTTGTGTTGTCCTCAAAACCTTTAGGATGATGCATGGGCTTCCATTTTGGCTTCTTTTGCCAAAATTGGGAGAATTAGGACATATCTAAAATTTGTTTTCTGTTGATTAGTAAAGCCAAGTTCTCAGTGGTGAGCAGGGTACTTTGAAGCAAATTCATCAAACATGATAAAAATCATGCAGCGGCCCTACGGTGTGACAAAATGTAGATTCTAAGTGAGTATTTTTCAAACACCAGGTCTGTTACCTGAAAAACCAGGTTGGCCTCTTGGCGGGTGTGGAGCCAAAAGACACAACCCAGGCAAAGATCTGGAGGAGGAAGGATTTATTACTTGCAGCAAGTAAGGAGAACATCAGGGATCTTTCCCAAAGCAGTATTTCCTCAAACAGGAAAACTGGGGAAGTTTTAAGCTAAGGGCACATGCATATTCATGAAGGGGCTTGGGTGGTAGAAAGAGTCCAAGCTTTTTTTTTTTTAATTTATTTTATTAATTTATTTATTTTTGGCTGTGTTGGGTCTTTGTTGCTGCACACGGGCTTTTCTCTAGTTGAGGCGAGCAGGGGCCACTCTTCATTGCGGTGCACAGACTTCTCATTGCAGTGGCTTCTCTTGTTGCGGAGCATGGGCTGTAAGCATGTGGGCTTCAGTAGTTGCGGCACACGGGCTCAGTAGTTGTGTCTCACGGGCTCTAGAACGCAGGCTCAGTAGTTGAGGCACATGGGCTTAGTTGCTCCGTGGCATGTGGGATCTTCCCGGACCAAGGATCAAACCTGTGTCTCCTGCATTGGCAGGTGGATTCTTAACCACTGCACCACCAGGGAGGTCCCCAAGTCCAAGCTTTAGGTTCCAGTTGATGTGGTGGTTGAACGCTTCAGGCCAATCTTAAACATTGAAACAGACCTGGAAGTCTTTACAACTGATGTATTATCTTTGCTATAGTTTCTTCTCTTGCCTGATAAAGTAATTTGTTTCTGCATTCTTCTGTTCCCTTTAGATCATTAATTACTGAGACCTGTTCAAGGGCAAGTTCTGTGGTCAGGCTTAGATCACAAAATAGCTTAGGCCAAAAATGGCTTCTGTTAGGTCAAGAAAGCCATGCCTGGTTCTCTTTCTCCAGGGACCGCCCCCCCCACCTTATCTGCTTATAGGCCCAAGACAGCAGCCCAATTCCCAGATCTTTTGGCCATTGGAGAGGACGTTTCACTGCTTATCACTTCTTTTCTAAACAGAAAGCTGAAGCAATTGCCTGTGGTTCAACAGCTTGCCTCAAGTCACACAGGGATTCATTGGCGAGGGGACAATTAGAACTGAGAACTCTTCATTGGACACATTGGTCTGCTGATATCTGTCTAAAGCTTATCTCCCTTGTCCTAAAAGGAATGAAATAACCTAGAATCTCAGGCCCAGAGGCCCAGAAGGAATTTCATACTAGAGCCTTTGAAGCCAGTTCAGAATTGCAAAGTGAGTGGCCTTCAGCTAAATCTCAGGCCACAGCCAAGGACTTCCCCTGGGAGGGTAAGCAGAGTCCTCCACTTGTTCATTCCGAGAAAAGATAATCTTAATTAGTGTTGGTATTGGAGCACTGTTCTGCTGAGCCTTCCCTGACTACCTCCCCCAGGGGTCTGGGTTAGAGAAATCTTGCAGGTACCTAGAAAGCTTTTCTCATTCTCATTTCTCACATTTTTCTCATTCTCATTGCTCTTGCCACATCCCACTGGAATTTTCTATAGTCTTCTCTAGATCTTAACCATACTGTGAACTTCATGAGGGTAGAGCTCATGTCTTACTCAGCTCTGTGGTCCCCATGGCTAGGCTAGCACCTGGCTCATAGCAACTACTCAGAAAAATTTGTCAAATGAATGAATAAGCAGTGGCTGACATGATGGCCAAAACGTTCTTTCCACATTCATTCTGGAAAAGGCATCTCTTTATTCAGTTTTCTCTAGCTGTCGCAACAAGGACACAGATTGTTCCCCTGAAGGAAAAAGACAAACTGAACTTGTCCTCATTACCAAAAGGGTAGAAAATAACTGAAATTCTTGCTTTTGATTTTGGGAGAAGAATTTCTGGACCTGGTCGAGGGAAAGGCAAGTGAAAAGATATATGCTGCTTTTTATGATGATTAGGAAAATACCTCCCTGGAACCACAAGTTAATATTCTGGTAACTAGGGCTACAATTAGAGATGGCAAACATGACTCTGGGTTTTGCTGAGTTCTTCCTCTTTCCACGGCAAAAAGCATTCATTTTTTTTCCCCCTTCTTTTCCCATTGATGAGGGCCCCTGGGTTCAGGGAAGATGCAGTCTCAACACTGAGCCATGTCTGCTAGCAAAGGCCTCTCTTGAGAACATTCATCCCCCAGATTCCCACTGCATGGCCTCGTGCTGCTCCACGGTGAGCTCCTCAAGGGCAGGCAGCGGAGTAGTGGGTGGAGTTGACTTGTCCTCAGTTCAAAACCCCCTGGCGGTCCAGTGGTTAGGACTCTGTGCTTTCATTGCCGAGGGTGTGGGTTCGATCCCTGGTTGGGGAACTAAGATCCTGCAAGCCACGTGATGTAGCCAAAAAAAACCCAAAAAACCCCACGGACCCACAGATTGTTTCACCTTCCCAAGTCTGAGAGTCTCCATGAAGGAACACTCACCTCACAGGCTTCTTGTGAAGCTTCCTGTGAGGCTGGGTTGGGAGGGTCTGCCCACTGTAGGCCCCTGGTCAGTTCGTGTTCACTCACAGGGCAGCTCCCTTCCTGCCACCCCGACACACCTCGGCTTCCTCCTGATCCTTTCCCCTCCTGTCTTTATTGCCTATTCCCTGCCTATTCCTTCGCCCCACCCCCTTTATTCAGTAGACGATATTTTTTAGAGCAGTTGCAGGTTCACAGCAAAATTTAGTGAAAGTACAGAAGACTTCCTGTTTACTCCCTGTCCCCACTCCTGCACAGCCTCTTCCATATCTACATCCCACACCAAGGTGGTGCATTTGTTACAATCCATGAACCTACATAGATAATGTCATTGTCACCCTTAGTCTACATTAGGGTTCACTCTGGTGTTGTACATCCTATGAGTCTGGACAAATGTGGTGACATGTATCCACTACTATAGCATCATACAGAATAGTCCACTGCCCTAAAAATCCTCTGTGCCCCCCCAGTCATCCCTCCCTCCCCATACCCTCGGCCACCTATCTCCTGTTTAGAGCTGTGTCTCCCGTTCAGCCTGTCAACATCTCCACTCAGAGAGCTCTTACTCAGCCCAGACTTACAAGACCAAACTCTTGCTTTCTCTCCTCAAACCTACGCCTCACGGCGCCCTCCCCACCATCCCAGCCGACCAGCAGCCAAAGGATACACGGTCTTCTCTCCACCTCCACTGCCACCACCTCAGCCCAGGCCACCATCATTTCTCCCCTGGAATTTTCACAGCTTCTTAGGGCCTCTTGGTGATCAAAAAGGCTTAGGTCACTTCCATGATGTGAGGTCTATTTTAAAAGGGAAAGAAAACCCAACACAAAGTCCACACAATTCTGTCCCATGTCTCTGTGTCCCTCAGGCCCTGCTACTTCTTTGGACTCCGGAGATTCCCAACTGCCCTTACCTGCATCTCTGTGTTGAGACCTTTCAGAACTGCGGAAGGCCGGACCACCCATCCCTGTGGAAAGACAGAAATTTAGGAGAATTAACCCCTGCCTAGCAGCCCTCACAGTGGCCAGGTGGAGAGAGTTGGTGTAAAAATAGTCCAGCTCCCCTGCTCCTGGGTAGACAAGCTGAGGTGCATTCCCAGAGTTTCCACAGGGATAAAGCTGGTCACCCATGGAGGTTTCTTAACACATCTTTACTGGCTGCTTTCCTGTATGACTTCCCCCACCTCTCCTGCACTTCTGGCACCTCCCTGACAAGCTCCTTGCATTGAATCCTAGTCTCAAGGTCTAGGAGAACCCAAACTCAGACACGGCACTACAAAAACTGTAATACAGAATGCTATCCACAGGCTGATTACAGGATTTAGGTAGAAATATTTATTCGTAATTCACTCCATGCTGGGAGAGCTGGTCTTGGGAGCCAGGTTGTCAGGTAGAGGATGAATGCCGCCCTTCTCAGTCCTGTCAGCCTCTCTGTAGTGGCCCGTAGAACTCTATTTGAAGACGCTGCAAAAGTACAGGCATGAGGCCCACCCCTTTACCCCTGGTCGGCCTGCTTCCCCTCCTGCTCCCGTGATGGGCCCTGCAGCTTCCCACCTAGTCTCTCTGCTTTCCCTGCCTCCTTCTAATTCATCCTCAGCAGCAGCCGCAGTTCTTCTTCAAACCCCAACCACCTCATTTCATCTCCTACATAAAACCCTTCAGTGGATTCCTGTTTCATTAGAATAAAACCCCAATTCATAGAGGGCCCCAGACAGTCTGTGCCCCTGCCTCCTCCCAGACCACTCATCCGGGACCCATCCCATCCCATTCCTGCTCCAGCCACTCTGGTTTACTCCTCCACCCACCAGCACCCAGCCCGCACCTTGGCACCTGCTGTGCTCTTTGACTGGACTGCTCCCCGCTCATGTCTGGCTGCCTCCTCCTCCTTATTGAGGTCATTGGCTTAGCTGTGGTCCTCACCAAGAGGACTTCCCTAATGACCTTGTCTGTTATTACCTGCTTGGCCCTTGTTTGTTTCCATTGATTGGAAATTACAATTACTTTGTCTGTTTACTGGGTATTTGTTGGGTTCCCTCCCAAGATAAAAGCCCCAGTAGGGCAAGGACCATGCCCACCTTGCTCACTGTTACATGCCCAGACCCTAGCACCGTGCCTGGCACATGGCAGGCTCCTGGAAAATTTAGATGAATCTGGTTGAAGATCTAGCTAAAAACTCACCATATGCAGCCACTTCTGATTACACATCCCCCCATCCCAGCTGACATCTCCTTTCCTTGAATGCCTTTGACAGTTATCATCAATATAATTCTCTTGGCGATCAATCCTCTGTGTTTTATCACAAACCTTTTACTGTTACCTTGAACTGTTACTTGACTAATGTTTGCTTTCTTAATCATTTCTGGTGGCTCTCCTGGTTTGCAGCTTGAATAACTGGCTAATTCACTTTTTAAAAGCCCCTCAAGGGCTTCCCTGGTGGCGCAGTGGTTAAGAATCTGCCTGCCAATGCAGGGGACAGGGGTTCGAGCCCTGGTCCGGGAAGATCCCACATGCCACGGAGCAACTAAGCCCATGTGCCACAACTACTGAGCCCACGTGCTGCAGCTATTGAGGCCCATGCTCCTAGAGCCCATGCTCCACAACAAGAGAAGCCTCCACAATCAGAAGCCTGCGCACCGCAACAAAGAGTAGCCCCTGAGTTTCCCTGGTGGCGCAGTGGTTGAGGGTCCGCCTGCTGATGCGGGGGACACTGGTTCGTGCCCTGGTCCGGGAGGATCCCACACGCCGCGGAGCGGCTGGGCCCGTGAGCCATGGCCGCTGAGCCTGCGCGTCCGGAGCCTGTGCTCCGCAAC
>RJWK010053252.1:0-15413 GCA_004363435.1 Platanista minor
GCGGCTGGGCCCGTGAGCCGTGGCCGCTGAGCCTGCGCGTCCGGAGCCTGTGCTCCACAGCAGTGAGAGGCCTGTGTACCGCAAAAAAAAAAAAAGAGAGAGCCGTGCCCTGGAGAACTATGTGTGGAAGACTGTGGTGGGGCCTTTATGATGGGTACCAGAGGTAGTAGTGTCTTTTATGCAATGAAAGGTTTTTACCATTCTCCAGTGGGAGTAAACCAGAGGCTACGTGGGAGTTTCACAGCTATTAAAACCAGGCCTCCACAGTTGGGAGGTGGCTTTGCAGTTTGGGGAGGTCTGTTTTCCATGATTCTCTGCTGGATGGTGCATGTTAGAAAGACCTCTGGAATTCCATCACAAGTGCAGCCTTCACAGGAGTCACACTGGCAGCCAAAAGGGACCAGTGGCCCCAGCTGTTGGGTCAGCTGTGACTGGTGGCATTCTCCTAGGGTTAATTGGAGGAGCTGGTATCGTATCGACAAGATCTGCCTCTGTGTAGTTTCCCAGTGATCCTCGGTTTGCTGAAGATCCCTCCCAGGTGCCTTCAACTCAGTTACCACCCTCACCTTTTGGAGACTATCAACAATATCAATGACTTCTTTCCCAGAATTTCTTTAACAGAATAAGCTGTAATTCGAGAAGGATTCTGGAAGATCAAGATATACAATGTATTTTTAAATCACAGGTGAAACAACCATGGCCAAATAGGCTATTAAGAGATATTGAGCACTTTCTTCTATTTAAAGGAACATGGGGGATGGGTGTAAAAAGACAATACAGTTATTTATTCACAGTTGGACTGTATTTATAATCAAAATACATGTCTAACAGCACTAAAAGAAACTGTATTAAGTGCTTAGAAGATGAAGAACCAAGGGACAAATAACAGTGAAACACAACCATCATTTCCTTGGAGACTTCTCTGCCTGGTTTTGTGTGTTCTGTTATTCAAACAATAAAAAACTCCTGGGGGTTGGAGGGAATTGACTGTGAAAGGCAGACTACATAAGAGCTTAAAGAGGTCTAAGCAAGAAGATCGGTGGTAACTAGAATATTCTGGCAAGCTCATTTTCCTGAAAGGCAGTATAACATAATGGTTAAGAGCACAAGCTCTGGAGTCAGGCAATATGGATTTGAATCCCGGCTCTAAAGCCAAGCAACTCACCTGAGCACTGGTGTCCTCACCTGTAAAATGGGGATAAAAGAGTACCTGCCTCATACGGTTGTTGGGGATTAAATAAGTCAATGAATTTTTAAGGTGTTCAGAAGAGTGCATGGCACAAAGTAAGTACTAAGTAAACATTAGCTAGTCTGTTTTGCTTTGTTTTGTTTTTGTTTTACTTCAAGGGCAACTCATCAACTGGCAGAAGAAACATAAATGTATTAAGAGATAAAATATGTACTTCATAATTTCTTTGCCCCTCCTATCCCATAACCTACCTTGTAGTTCTGTCATGCCTTCTTACCCTGGGGATAATCACTGATGTTCCCACTAGCTAGTCTTTTTATTCTCTATGTATGTGTTTTGTATCTCCCACCAGGTTTTTTTAAACTCCTAGATGGCTGGAATGAATCCCAGACAGTTGCCTAATATGTTCAGTGTTTGAAAATTCATGGGCAATGGGTCTGGAGCTGGCAGTACTTTTTGAATGAAAAGCAGGTCTCAGTGATCGAGTCGGTGCGGGGGGTGGGGATCCTAAAAGGACTTGTCAAAGATGGCTCAAGGGATCATGCCTATGCATGCCTGACACGAACGCAGATGGGGAAACTGGAAATAAATATCTGTTTATTCATTTGTAAACACTGACTCAGCACACTTCCTACGTGCCAGGCAGAGGAAGGTCAGAAAGATGACAAAGATTCAGGCAGCCGAGTTGCTCACAGGTTACCAGATGAGGCACAGAGGTCAACAAATTACTGAACAGTGCTGCTGAGAACTAAGTATGTGATGGGTAACTGTGGGACACTTGAAGCAGAACTGCCTGAATAAAAAAAAAAAAAAAAACTGCCTGAATATACAGAGATACAAGAGTTTTTGTGGGATAAACGTGGGAGTCGTCAGCATGAAGCAGACACTGGTCCCACAGGAATGAAGGGAGAAGAACAGTGAGCCTTGGAAAGCAGGAGCAGTTACTGGATGAGGGAGAAGCTAAGCAAGTGAATAAAAGAGAAGAGACGGTATGAAGAGGTAGGAGGGCCAGGAATATGCAGGAAAAGGAGCAAGACGTATCCAGAAGAAAGGATAGGAAAAATGCAGACAGATACTTCTATAAAGTAATATTTTCAGGGCTACAGCTAGTCTTAAAAGGACTCAACTGATATCAGTCCTGCTCAGGCCCTTCAGTAAGAGAACATGTTGTATCGCTGAGATCCAGTGCCACTGCACTTGACCTGGTTCCACCACTACCCAGCTGGGTAAAAGTGCAAGTTACTTCTGTGCACTTCCATATCCTCACTTCCATATGCCATCTCTCATCATTTTTAAAGTGAGACCCTCTCTCTGAGTTTTTAAATGAGAGAAGATTTGGGGTAAAAGTCATATAAAAACGAAATCATGGGGGCTTCCCTGGTGGCGCAGTGGCTGAGAGTCCGCCTGCGGATGCAGGGGACACGGATTCGTGCCCCGGTCCGGAAAGATCCCACATGCCGCGGAGCGTCTGGGCCCGTGAGCCATGGCTGCTGAGCCTGCGCATCCGGGGCCTGTGCTCCGCAATGGGAGAGGCCACAACAGTGAGAGGCCTGCGTTCCGCAAAAAAAAAAAAAAAAAAAATCTAATGCAAAAACGAAATGATGTACAGATTTTTGTTGTTGCTATCACTAAGGATATAGAACAGGTTCTCAATTGAGGCTGCCCATGAGGATCACCCAGGGAGCTCTTAAAGTATCCAGATGCTCTTGCCCCAGACACCCCCTGCTATTCTTAGAGAGTCTGCTTGGGTGGGAATCACTCCCATCTTCATTTATCTAATCTTCCAAGGACACCCTAAAGTGCAAGTGTTGAAAAATGCTGGTAAAGAAGACACAATTTTCTAATATTATCAGTAAATACTTAAATAACATTCTATTGCAAAGAGGGATTTGGATGGAGATCAGGGATAATGTGCATATTGAGGTTTTTTTCTTTGTTCTAAGAGAGCTGTATAATAAACACAGAAAAGATTATCTGAACCATACAAGTGAATTGTTAAATAGTAAAGGGTTGTATTGGATAAATGAAAAGCACGACACTATGCAAAGAACATCACAAACCAGTCAGTTGGACAAGCAGATCGTCTAAATACATCTGCAGGTAAAGACCAAAAAAAGGGACCTACGTGCTAACCTTTGAGTTTCATAACATTGGAGAATATGTGAGGGGGCAAAAAATCAAAAGAATATAAAATCACCTTCCTCCCATTCACAACAGACAAGAGGGCATGAGGGTCAGCAACAGGATATACACTGACTCCCAGCTCTGAAGCTGCTCATCTATACTCTGACCTCATTAATTAGACTCTGCAAAGCCCAAATTTCTGACATATCAGGCACAGAATATGTAATGATTGGCTGAATAAAAATTTCAAAATAATTTTTTATTTTTGGTTAGTGGGAAAGTAAACTCTTATAACTAATGGGTATTCCATCTAAAATTGACATTTGTTTTAAAATCAAGGGTTCATAAAATCTCAAACTTTACATATAAAAATGTCATATAAGCTGCCCAGGAATTAATTCAAATGTGTGAAATTTATTTAGTTTAAATTATAAAGCATATAATTTATACAAAGTATATAAAGTAAAATAATTTAATGTGTACCTATGGTTAAAAAAAACTTATAAAATCTCATTCTTTTACCTCATTTTATATATTAATGCCCTAAATATATTGTGCTGTACTCTAAAAACTCCAAGACTCCATTTATTTTAAACATTTCAAATTTTATACTTCAGTCAGAATGGCCTTCTGCCAATCCTGAAACAATGTATACATATATACAATGGAATATTACTCAGCCATAAAAAGGAACGAAAATGGGTCATTTGTAGAGATGTGGATGGATCTAGAGACTGTCATACAGAGTGAAGTCAAAAAGAGAAAAACAAATATCGTATATTAACACCTATATATGGAATCTAGAAAAATGGTACAGATGAATCAGTTTGCAAGGCAGAAGTAGAGACACAGATGTAGAGAACAAACGTATGGACACCAAGGGGGTTAAGTTGCGGGGGGGGGAGTGAACTGGGAGATCAGGATTGACATGTATATACCAATAAGTATAAAATAGATAACTAATAAGAACATGCTGTATAAAAAATAAAATAAACAAATAAAATAAACCAAAGAAAGAATGTAATTGTTATCCTGCCTAAATTCCATAATGCCATTTCCACAAACTGAAACTAAGTCTCTCTCTCTCACACACACACATGCCTCTGAACGTCACAAATCCTCCTGTCATGAAATTACTAAGGAAAAGCCCTGTATATCCAACAGGGGAAGTATGTCACATGTCACCCTGGAGACTTGCCCACTAGGATATGAACAAGGGATAGTACAGATAAGTCAATTTTAGTCTATCTGGAGTTTTTATTCAATTCTGATTTAGGAATGCACTGCATATTTTTTTTTAATTTAAAACTACCAATTTATTAGTGATCATTCCAGTGAAGAAGTGGGTTTTCTCAGATTTGTTTTTTTCATACAGAATACAGTTTGTCGTTATTATATGCACATTTTACTGAAACTTAATCAGGAAGTCAAACAAGAAAGCAATAGCTCTTACCAGAAACAAAATTCCAAGTATATTAAAATAAGTCAGAGATTATACATATCTTTGGTATATTCCCTACTCATTGCTTTTCACTGTTTTAAAAAAACAAATTCCCAAAGAATAATTTTACATTTGATTTTAAAGCAGGTAATTTTTAACTATATTTTCTTACATTTAAGATTTACAAAAAATATGTATGTACAGATTGTTTTATGTTCTTGGGATAAAAAAAACATATTGATGACTCCCAATTTCCACTGAATACTACCTGTTCTCTCAAACATGACATTTGAAGACATTCACTTTTCATTAGCTGCAGAAAAAGTACGTTGAATATTTAGAAACAAGAAAGAGTAAAGAAAATAGAGATGGAAATTCGGATCTGCTTAAAAAAAAAAAAAAAAAAAAAAAAAGTGGGGCGCTCTCACAACACCTAGCTTCTATCCAGTGCTAACTCCATTAGCGCCACCATGGACCACCTCCCTGGCTCGAGAAACCTCCCTCTGAGAACAAGTTAGAGACTTTGCTTTTGCCCTCCCTGGGCCGCGGAACCCCTGCTTGAGAGCGCCCTCCCCACTGCCAGCCAGCTCGGTGCGCGGCCACTTCCCGGCCAAGAGCCCTGGCTGGACCCGGAGCTGATCTCGCCTTATTAAATTAAAGAAATCGGTAAAGAAGAACATTCCCACGGTCTATCCTCACACCCCAGGTTAGAATCCCAGGTTCCGGGAGACCTGCACTGCATATTTCATGCTTTGAATTTTTCTCAGAACACATTTATTCCCATCCCCTTTTATGAGATGGGTAGAGGAATTATTGTCTGTTACTCCTATCCTATATTATACAAGAGGAAACTGAAGTCAGGGAAAATCGAATGAGACTGTCCACATTCACACAGCTTTTACTGACAGACACACCATCTACCTCCTTCCATGGGACCTCTCTGCCTCCCTAAAATGAGCCTGCAATCCATACATAAACCAAAGCAGGACTGAGGCCTCAACACATACTGAGAAGCAGGGTATAGGCAATCATCCTCAGGCACAGTTGTTTGGCAATCATCTACCATGAACTTGGTCTACACTAAGCCCTTTATATGTCATCTCATTGGATCCTCAACAAACCTTGGGAGTTGGGTATTCCCATTCCCCCAGTTCTACTGAGGTAACCAAGGCTCCCAAACTTGCTCCCAGTTACACAGCTAGGCTAGTCCATGCCATGCCAGCCTCAGAACCCAGGCCAGTCTGATTCCAAACTCACGCTCTTAACCAGCTATTATGCAACAACTGGACGATGCACCTGCAGGCAGTTCTGCAATTCCCCACACACCAAGACACCCGCAGGCCAAATCGCCCCAGCTCCTCACATACTTGACAGCTCCAACGTCCTCCGCATAGCGCTGCATCTCCTCCCGGGCCCTCTCCTCCCGCAGCTCACGCTGAAGCTCCTCAATCTTTTTCCGCTCAGCCTCATGCTTCTGCTCAGCTTTCCACACTTTCTCCACATTGCGGAGGGTCTGCGGGTGCCAGCTCTTCTTCAGATTCTGTGGTAAATGAAAGGAGGGAGAAAACAATGTGGGCAGTGGGTGGGTGGTGAGTATAACTGGCCCTCCCTCTCCCACCCCTATATTCATGCCAAGGCAGACACGTAAGGGCAAGATGTCTTCAACAATGGCAAGGTTGGCACCCAAAAAGCTCACACATGGGGGGGCGGTGGGAGAGAGGATGTTCAAGTACATAAAGCTTCAGGATAACACAGGTCCCTCCAAGATTCCCTTCAAATACTTCTATCCTGAAATGTGTGAGTCTTACTTCCACTGGCCAGGCCTGAAGTGAGGGTTGGTGATGACAATACAGGAGGAATGGGGTAGAGAAGCAGGAAAGTATAGACTCTGAAAGGCAAAAGAATTCAAGTGCCTTTGGCACTGGACGTTCATTCTTATGAACACAGCCTTCTTTTCCTTGAGTCCACTTAACGTGCCTTAAACTTGTATGGTTTACAACCCCACCCAGTACCTCTTTCAACCTTCCTTCCCAAGAATCTCCCCCTGGTTCTGATCTTCCTCCTCACCCTCAAGGAATGCTTCTCCTCTCCCTCCTCCCCATGAGCCACTGCTTTGGTTCAGCTTCCCAACCAGGGAAGGTTTCCTGGAGGAAGTGACATCTAAGGATAATTATAAATTAGCCCAGTGATGTAGGAAGTGTGAAGAAGTGGGGTAGATTTCCATACAGAGGTAACAGCACACACAACTGCAGGCCCAGTGGTGAGAAAGAACAAATAATTCAGCATGGCTGGAGATAGGAGAGCAAGCTGATGGGAAGGGGCTCAAGATGAAGCCAATTAAGAAAGCAACAGATTAAGGGCCTTAGAAGCCATGTTAAGGGATTGGATTTTATCCTGTTGACAGTAGAAAACACTAAGCATTCATATGCAGGTGGGAGGCATGACCAGCCTAGCATGTAAAGAATGGATTGGAGAGGATCAGGATTGAAAACCAGGAGACCAGTTAAGAAACCTAAATGAGGGAACTGCCTGGCGGTCCAGTGGTTAGGACTCCGTGCTCCCACTGTAGGGGGCAGGGTTCAATGCCTGGTCAGGGAACTGAGATCCTACATGCTGCTCAGTGTGGCCAAAATAAATTTTTTTTTTTAAATGAGGGCTTCCTTTTCTCTCGCTCTTCTTGTACTCCCTTTCCCCTCATCAGGTTGTTCAATCCTTCCTCTCTTCCTCCCCAACCCTCCACCTTGTCCTAATGATCCTCCTCTCTCGCCTTCAATATGGGTGATTTTGCCTCCCAGGGAACATTTGGCAACGTCTGTAGACAGTTTTGGTTGTCACAACTGAAGGAGAAAGGTGCTACTGGCTAGAGGCCAGGGATGCTGCCACATGCACAGGGCCATAGAGACAACAAAGAATTATCCAGCCCAAAATGTCAATAGCACTGAGGTTGAGAAACTCTGAATTAGAGCTTTCCTGTCCCAAAATGCAGCTACTTGAAGACACTAAGTCAGAAGAACCTTGATGGTATCTTGGAACTCATTCTAACTTATAACACCTGACAAATTCTAATATAGCTACTGGACAGGTGACTAAACGAATCTATTTGCTGATTCAATTAGCTACACTTTCAGGAGATTAGCATTTTTCTGATCTTGCACCATGCTCTTATGGGTACATTTGCCCAATTCGGAGGCTTAGTCCCCTACAAATGAACTATACAGTTTAAGAGAAATAGCCACATAACTTATATTAAGTGCTATGAATTCAAAAGAAAGCTCTGCCACTACAGATCAGAATGCAGCACTGAAGAAGCAGTGGAAGTCAGAAAGGTGAACATGAGGAAGATCTTCCGTGACCCCAGGACATGGCTCAGGGACGAGGAGAACGGGGGCACAAATCACCCCTACTACAGCCCTGGACATGACTGAACTCCTAGCTGAGAAAAGGAGATGTATCCCAAGACAAGAGATACAAAACAAAGTGACACGTCCTCCATACAAGCCTCCTTTCCTAGCCACGGTTCCAACCGCCCCCGAGGCTTCCCAGAATTTCCAGCCAGAAGGGCTCCATGTCAACAAACACCACCTCCCCTCCTTGGCGACCCACCTCACATATCTTCCCAAGTCTCCGCCCGGTCCCTCATGGCCTTAGTTATCCGTCCCCTGTCCAGGGCTACAGCTCCCTGTCCCCAACGGCTGCGTTGCCAAGAATACCCACTGCCACCCCCGCCAATTTCCGTCTCCGGCCTCAGTCTTCCCCCAGCCCTGGGCTCCCTCACTTACCAGGTCTCCGCCCCCCATGATGGTGGAGACGTTTCCTCACTACGCGGACCTCGAAGACTCAGGAAGGATCGAGGAGAAACGCAGAGAAAGAGTTCAGCTACGACCTCCGGAGATCTAATCCCGGGGACAACTAGCTACCACTTTCACTGCCCGATCTAGAGACCACTTCCGGGAGAGCGTTATATTACAGCGACGGCGTCGCGGTACCATGACGTTTAATACTCGCTGTCGCGCTGCGTAGCGGTAGCGTCAGGTGCAGTTTCGCAGGTTGCTGCCGTGATATCGCGGGATCTGTGGTTTCACTTTTGTTGCCTCGGGTTGGCTCCTCCCCTGATTTCTGGAATAGTGAGTTAAAACGGTATGGCTGTTTCGGGTTACAAATGGTCCTGGGCCTAGCCCGGAGGTTCGGTTGCCATGGCGACGCACCGCGGCGTCCCCCTCGGAGCTCCACTCTGGGCCTCCCTCACGAGGCCCCAGCGTGGACCAGCCTAGGCCGCCCGGAATTTCTAAACGGCTTTTCAAATCCGCAGTCTCCTCAAACCTCGACTCACAGTCAACCCCCTTACTCCAGGCGTATCTTACGGAGTTAAATAGAAACCATCGAACCGAAATTCCATCAGCTTCCCTGCAGCAAACCTTTAGAATCTGCCAGCTTTCCCCTTTCCTTTCCCTTCGTTTACGATGGAAGAAGCATCCCTCCTAATCTAAGGCACGGCGGTTCATCTGCTCGGATCCCACCCCTCGCATCTGGTATTACTCAATTCCTCCCTCTCTCCTCTATCTCCCTAAGTATTGGTTCTTTGTCATCATCATTTTAGATACGCTCAGTTGATCCTTAAAAAAGAAAAAAGCTCATGTCTTTCCCCCAGCTTCTGCACTCTCCTCTACGTCTTTAGCGACCTTGAAACAAGTTGTCTCCACTTCGGAGACAAGATGCTTCCGCTTCATCTTCTGCTTAACCTAAACCCCCCGCTCAACTATTCTTCCTGTGATCTTCAGTAATACCCCTGTATTTAAATCAAATAACACATTTCATCCTCATATGGACTACCCCTAGCCTTTGGTATTGAGGACCACTCTCTCCTTACCGAAACACTTTTCACTTGACTTCTTCCCATCACTCTTCAAATTTTCCTTCTCTAGATCCTCTTCAGGGAACATTTTCTTTTTTTCTTCCTCATCCGTTCTGTCTTAGGTCCTTTCACAGTAGGTGCTCTCCTTGGGTGACCTCATCTACTCACAGGGTTTTAGTTACCATCTATATGCTAATGAATCCCAAATTCATTATCTCCAGTCATAGCCCTCTTTCTAGCTCCAGGGTTTTAAGCCTGGCTATTAGTCATTTCCAATTGGACATCTGGAAGTCACTTAAACTAAATGCGTTATCTCACCTATACCTACTACCCCAATCCCCTACTACCACCACTTCTCCATCCGGACGTCATTCTTAGATCTCTCCCTCATCTCCAACATCCAATCAACAAGATTCTAACTGCTCAACATCTCTCAAATCTGTCCACCTCACCATGACATTCACCACCTGCCTGGTTCAGGCTATCATCATTCCTCACCCGGTAGAAGTCCAGTTCCCCGTTTTCAGTTTTATCCCTTATAGATCTATGCACTCTTTTTATAGCTAAGAGTGATCTCTCTAAAATGCAGATATGATTGTATCAACCCACCACTTTAAAACGTTTCATAGCTCCCCATTATTCATACTATAGAGCCCGCGTTTAAAAAATGTGAAGTCCTGGGAATTCCCTGGCGGCCCAGTGGTTAGGACTCTGCACTTTCACTGCTGAGGGCCCGGGTTCAATCCCTGGTTGGGGAACTAATATCCCATAAGCTGGGCTGCGCGGCCATGTTGAGTTCTTTCATGATCTGACTCCTCTTACCTCTCCAGCTTCATAAGACTCCCTACCTCTCACTCACTATGCTAGAGCTAAACTTTTATTTCCCTAGCCAAACACTCTTAACACACACACACACACACACACACACAAACAAACAAACATTTTTTAGTGGGTAATGCATTGTAAATATGTTTTAAAAGATACAAAAGTCAACACAGTAGGGAGTTCCCTGGCGGTCCAGTGATTAGGAATCCACACTTCCACTACAGGGGTCCTTGGTTTGATACCCGATCAGGAAACTAAGAGCCTGCTGCTGTGTGGTGAGGCCAAAAAAAAGTCAATGCAGTAGAAGCCTCCCACCATCCTTATACCCTCCTCAATCAGCGTTAATTTATCTCATGTTTCCTTTATGTACCTTTATAATTTTATATTACATATTTAAGTCTTTGATTCATTTGGAATTTTTTTTTTTTTTGTCTTTCTAGTTGATACACATTCACCTCAACACCTCTACAGAATATTCTTATATTTTCCCTACTGGTGTGAAATACATACATATATACATATACTATATTCCCATTTGTATCTGAGTCTGTTTCTGGATTCTCTATTCCATTCCATTAATCCATCTATTCATGTGTTCTTATCAAACTTCCCTAATAGCTTTATTTTAATGACGTAGACCTACTTCTCCCTCACTACTCTTCTTTTTCTGGAGTTTCCTGGTTCTGTTTACAATTTTATTTTTCCAAATGAACTTTCAGGTCAGCTTGTCCAGTTCCAGAAACAGTGTTTTTTATGTTATTATTGAGAGATATATTAAATTTGTAGATTAATTAGTTGAATTATATTATAGCACTTACTCTGTATTATAATTGCCTATGTACTTGTCTGTATCCATGTAAGTTCCATAATGCTAGAGACCTCCACTTTTGTGTCGCTTGTGCTTGGCACAGTTTCTGTCACATAGTAGTTGCTTAATTATTGTTAAATGAATACATGAATGGATGGATGAGCCTTAAAGGCCCTGTGATCTGAAGTCACCATTGACCAAAGTGTTTTGCTTAGGGCATGACTGCATAGAAATAATAATAATAATTAATATTAATAATTTCATACAATAATAATGGGGGTTAAATGTTTGAAAAAGCAATGGCTTTGACTTGCATTTGAATCACAAGTCTGTCAGCTATGTCCGTGACCTTGGACAAGTTACATAACCTCTCTGAGAGTTTTTCCTCATCCGTAAAATAAGAGCAATACCACCTACCCTGCAAAGTTGTTGTAAGAATTAGATGCAACTACATTTGTAAAGCATTTCACATAGTCTCTGGTAGATAGGTGATGCTCAATAAATGATAACAATTCTATCCACAAAGTTACCAATATCCATAGTAACTTCTCTTCTAGGGCTGATTGACGCCAAAGGTTAGGAGGGAGAAGATGGTTCTAAAAGTCAGTGGTGCCATAGTTTTGTGGTGGAAAGTACTTGAAAACAATACAGGGCTATTTTTGAGGCAGAGATAACTGAAATTGCAGAAACTACATGAACCAATTTCTTTTCACTAGTGTTTCTCAAAGTGCGACCTGGGGACTACCTATAATAGAATACCTTGAAGATCTTCTTAAACATGACATGCTTCTGGACCCTACCCTTGAACCACTGAATAGACTTTCCAGGGGTGAGATTCTCAGATTTTAGAAAGTTCTTCATGTGATAGATGTGCACACTAGAGTTTGAAAACTACTGCTTTAGAATAAAGTTAGTTTTCAAAGATAAATAAATAAATGAAATAGTCTTGTCTTAAGCCAGGAAAACGTAAAGGTTATTTATAAACACTGTAATACAGAGCTGTTTTCCCAAAGAGGAGAGGGGCGTTATGAGAGGCAAATCAAGGAATTAATTGCTGTGACTGATCTGTGTTGCCTTTCATCATCATTTATTCATTCATTTGTCCATTCAGTGGGTGTCAGACTCTGGACAAATTGCACTATAACCATAGTCTGTAAACTGATAAATGCTCTTCCCAAGGTAGAGTCCGGTCTTTGCTACTCCTCAGCTACTCCAGAGATGGTTGTCCCAAATTCTGCTGCTTTGGAGTTTATACAAGCCAGCCCTACAGTCAGGTAACCATAAATAGCCCCACAGCTGTTAAGTCAGGTTAACAACTATAGGCCCTGATCAAATGGTCTGGTTAGGAATGAATCCTGCAGAAATTGGTGGAAGAGTGAGCTGTTGAGATAGGTTAAGCCAGAAAGCATCCTCCAAGTTAGGGAGCATTCCTTTCTTCCTTCCTGCATCCATTCAGCAACCTAAGGGAAAGATTATTATGTGCTAGTTAGCACTATACTAAGAACAATGCTAAGTATGGAGGCTATAAAGATGGAAATGTTCCCTTGGCCTTTATACCCCTTTATGGTATAAAGGAGGAGGCAGATGCCTAAATACCTGACATCACTATAGTGTAGCAAAGGCCATAATTGAGAAACATACAAAGTAATATGTATATGTATATATATATATATTTTTTTTAATTTTTATTTTTTCCAGTACACGGGCCTCTCACTGCTGTGGCCTCTCCCGTTGCGGAGCACAGGCTCCGGATGCGCAGGCTCAGCGGCCATGGCTCACGGGCCCAGCCGCTCCGCGGCATGTGGGATCTTCCCGGACTGGGGCACGAACCCGTGTCCCCTGCATCGGCAGGCGGACTCTCAACCACTGCGCCACCAGGGAAGCCCCAAAGTAACATATTAACCCAGGGAAATAAAGATTTTTTGCACAAACAGTGAAGCATAGTGTGTGCTGGAGTCAAAACATACCTGGGTTAAGATCCTGGCATGCCACATTGCAGGTCAGTTAACCTTTCTGAGCCTTAGTTCCCCCATTGCTAAAACAATGCTTTTATTAGTACTTAACTGACCTCATGAAGTTGCTGTGCAGATTCAATGAAGTAATGTTCTACTTCTCCACTTCAGTCATTCAAGTACCTCTCTCAAAATTTTTGTCACATTCATAAAACAATGATATTTAATACTTTTACTTACATTGATTCACCTTTTTTAAAAAGTCCCCAACATTTTATTATGAAAGTTTTCATCCAACACAGGTGAAAGAATTTTACATGACGCCCCCATATACCTACCAACTAGATTCTATTCTACTTGCTTTATTACATTTCTATACATATATCTAACCCTCTCTCCATCCAGTAAGTCCTCCTATTTTTAGTACATTTTAAAAAAATTTATTTATTTTATTTATTTATATTTGGCTGCATTGGGTCTTCATTGCTGCGCGTGGGCTTTCTCTAGTTGCGGCGAGCGAGGGCTACTCTTCTTTGCGGTGCACAGGCTTCGCACTGCGGTGGCTTCTCTTGTTGCGGAGCACGGGCTCTAGGAGGGCGGGCTTCAGTAGTTGTGGCGCGTGGGCTTTAGAGCGCAGGCTTAGTAGTTGTGGCGCACGGGCTTAGTTGCTCCGCGGCATGTAGGGATCTCCCCGGACCAGGGCTCAAAACCGTGTTCCCGGCATTGGCAGGCGTATTCTTAACCACTACGCCACCAGGGAAGTCCCTTTTAGTACATTTTGAAGTAAGTTGCAGACAAACAGTACACTTACTCTTAAATACTTCAGCATGCATATCATTAACTATAATTAGATATTCAGTTTTTACAGTGTTTATATTAAAGTTACATTAAATGAAATGCATAAATCTTAGGTGTATGTTCACTAACTTTGTGTAACCCAAACTTCCAGCAAGAAATGGAACATTGACATCATCCCTCATTCCCCTTCCCAGTTAATCTTTGTCCCTCCCCCCAACAGGCAACCACTTTTTTTTTTTTTTAATATTTGTTTATTTATTTTGGCTGTGCAGGGTCTTAGTTGTGGCATGCGGGATCTTTAGTTGCAGCATGTGGACTCCTTAGTTGTGGCATGCATGAGGGATCTAGTTCCCTGACCAGGGATCAAACCTAGACCCTTGGCAGTGAGAGTGCAGAGTGCTAACCACTGGACCACCAGGGAATTCCTGCTATGAATGTTTCTATATAGGTCTTTTGTGAGCATATGTTTTCATTTATCTTGAGTAAAATCCTAAGAATGGAATTGCTGAGAGGTAGGTCAATATATTTGATTTTTATACAAACTGCCAGACCTTTTCCCAAAATGGTATATACCATTTTACATTCTCACCAATTTGCTTGAGAGTTGGTATCTGGTGTTGTCAGTCTTTTTAATTTTAGACATTCTGATACATGTGGAGTGTCACAATGTGATTTTAATTTGCATTTTTCTGATAACTAATGATATTAAATATTTTTTCATGGGTTTATTGGCCATTTATTTGTATCTCTTCCTTTGTGAAATGTCTCTTCAAATCTTTTCTCCATTTCTTAATTGGATTGCTTACAATCTTTTTACTTTCAGGTAGTAAGAGTTCTTTACATATGCTGGACGCTAGTTCTTTGTCAGATATATATTTTGCAAATAATTTCTCCTAGTCTAGACTTGCCCATTCATTTTCTTAACAGTGTCTTTTGATAGGCAGACACTTTAAATTTTGATGAAGTCTAATTTATCAACATTTCCTTTTATGCTTCTTGTGTCCTCTTGGTAAAGGAAAAATTATTCATGACACTTGTTAAAGAATAATGTTGTTTAAGATTAGGGCCAATAGGGACCACTGCAATGGGGTCTTGTAGTGGGGGAAAGAGATTGGGCTCGACTCTGAATGAAACATGGGCAAGTGGGAATTTACAGCCAAGCAGCAGCGCAGGGGTTAGTGGATGGAAAATTACTAAGAAAAAATATCAGGGGCGGGCTTCCCTGGTGGCGCAGCGGTTGAGAGTCCGCCTGCCGGTGCAGGGCACACGGGTTCGTGCCCCTGTCCGGGAAGATCCCATATGCCGCGGAGCGGCTGGGCCCGTGACCCACGGCCGCTGAGCCTGCACGTTCGGAGCCTGTGCTCCGCAACGGGAGAGGCCACAGCAGTGAGAGGCCCGCAAACCGCAAAAAAAAAAAAAAAAAA
>RJWK010053253.1:0-15413 GCA_004363435.1 Platanista minor
TATCTACTAATCCCAAACTCGTAATTTATCCCTCTCCCCGCTTCTCCTTTGGTAACCATGTTTGTTTTCTATGTCTGTGAGTCTATTTCAGTTTTGTAAATAAGTTCATTTGTATCATATTTTAGATTCCACATATAGGTGATATCATATTGTATTTGTCTCTTTCTGACTTACTTCACTTAGTATGATCATCTCTAGGTCCATCCATGTTGCTGCAAATGGCATTATTTCATTCTTTTTTATGTCTTGGCTGTGGTATTAAATAGTGTTGCTATGAACATTGGGATGCATGTATCTTTTTGAATTAGTTTTCTCCAGATATATATCCAGGAGTGGGATTGCTGTAACATATGGCAACTCTAGTTTTTTAAGCAGCCTCCATACTGCTTTCCATAGTGACTACACCAATTTACATATGTACCAACACTGTAGGAGGGTTCCCTTTTCTCCACACCCTCTTCAGCTTTTATTAATTGTAGACTTTTTAATGATGTCCATTCTGATTGGTGTGAGGTGGTACCTCATTGTAGCTTTGTTTTGCATTTCTCTAATAATTAGCAATGTTGAACATCTTTTCATGTGCCTGTTGGCCCACTGTATGTCTTCTTTGGAGAAATGTTTATTTAGATCTTCTGTCCATTTTTCAATTGGCTTGTTTGTTTTTTTGTTATTGAGTTGTATGAGCTGTTTGTATATTTTGGAAATTAAACCCTTGTCAGTCACAGCATTTGCAAATATTTTCTCCCAGTCCATAAGTTGTCTTTTCATTTTGTTTATGGCTTCCTTTGCTGTATAAAAGCTTGTAAGTTTGTTCAGGTCCCATTTGTTTATTTTTGCTTTTATTTCTATTGCCTTGAGAGACCTAAGAAAACACTGCTACGATTATGTCAGAATGCTTTGCCTATGTTCTCTTTTAGGGTTTTTATGGTGTCATGTCTTAAGCCATCTTGAGCTTATTTTTGGGTAGGGTGTGAGTGAGTGTTCTAGCACCATCAATTTGTATATGGCAGGCTGTCCAGTTTTCCCAACACCACATGCTGAAGAAATTGTCTTTTCTCCATTTTCTATTCTTGCCTCCTTTGTCGAAAATTAATTGACTGAAGTTGTGTGGGTTTATTTCTGGGCTCTCTATTCTGTTCCATTGATCCATATGTCTGTTTTTGTGCCAATACCATGCTATTTTGTTTAGTGTAGCTTTGAAATATTGTCTGAAGTGTCAGAGGGTTATGTCTCCAGCTTTGTTCTTTTTCCCCAGGATTGCTTTGGCAATTCTGAGTCTTTTATGGTTCCATATAAATTTTATGATCTAAGATGATTCAAAGAAATGGAAAGATATTCCATGCTCTTGGATTGGAAGAATTAATATTGTTAAAATGGCCATACTACCCAAAGCAATCTATAGATTTAATGTGATCCCTATCAAGCTACCAATGACATTTTTCACAGACCTAGAACAAATAATCCTAAAATGAATAGGGAATATTCTTGATATTAGGGTTATACCTTCACTCTTTGGGGCAGAATAAGTACTCTGACTACTACAGAATAAATGGAACTTGCCTTTGTGTGGAACAGGGTCCCCTGATCTCTCCTTGCAAATGCACATGTGTCAAAAATAGACAAGTGGGTGAACAAATAGACCATCTCTATAAATTATTATTTTAAATGAATGTTCACTAGCTCCCAGTAGATAGTGATGGTTCAGTAGAATATATTCACTATATTCCCAAGTACCACACTGAACAGAAAATAAAACCTCCTTATTCAAAGTTGTATGAACAAAAACATTTTAAAAGTTAATAAGCACAAGAGACCAATGGGAAAAATTAATCTTATTTAAAAAATGCTCAAGATACTGAAGAACATAAAATAAATAAATAAATAAATAATCATACTTAGAGAAAAACCCTAATCTTGTCCACAGTATGTGTCCACAGAGCTTAGCATTTTCTTAGGAGCTCAATAAGTATGAACTGAAGAAATAATTAATCTCTTGCTGTTTGCTTTGTTTTACTGGTCTGATTTAATATATTTAAGCCAATAAAACACTCATTTAGTTTACTTTAGCATAAAAAACACTTTAGTATCTGGTAGATCAATTCCCTCCAATTATTTTTCTTATAAAATTTTCCTTAGCTATCCTCAACCATGTATTCTTCTAGATGAAGTCAAAATAATTTTTGTAAAGTTCTATTATCAGAGTTTTAATTGGAATGAATTTACATTTGTATGGAGCTTTATAGGAAATTAATGTCTTTATACTATTATGTCATCTTATTCAGGAACATAATATTCTATCAATTTCTTAATGTCTTCTCTTATGTGCTTAACTGGCTAGTACACCTGTCAAAAATGTGTGAAAGAAGACACAAAGTTCACATCCTCAGGACTTGTCTTGCAAAAACACAGGAAGGAAACTATTTTTAAATCATTCTTTCATGTTGTCTGGTAATTTTTTTTGTTTTCGTTCCTTCATTTAATTACTTTATAGATCTACTTATTTTATTTGAATACCCTTATTTATACTATAAATTATATCTTTACTATTTAATTTTTAAAATGTTTGTCAATGGCATTTATGAGAATGAATAATTTTGGTAAGATATTTTGAATTAAGTCACTTATCTGAAACACTGTCTTATAGGAAACACGATTATGTGTTGTGTTTCATGAGTATTGATATTGCCTAGAGTTGGATTAAAATCTCCTCCGTTCCACTTACTATGTAACCTTTGGCAAATAATATAACTTTTGGTGTCATAGTAGGAGAAATGGTTTAAGGATCAACTTGACTATCTTTTAGTAAACCCAGGAGGATACCAGACAGCAATTTAGCACTCCATTTAGATTAGATGATATGTAACATCTGTTATCAATAATGTATTTGGGTAAAATTATGAGATAAAGAAAGAATACTCCCCTTTAGTATTAAATTTCACTGTTCATAAGCCATGAAGAGTGCATTGCATTCATTGATATACCTAGTTTGATCAAAGAATATTATTCTTTTACCATGATGCTGGATCAAATGTGCTAGCATTTTGGGACTTCCCTGATGGTGCAGCGGTTAAGAATACACCTGCTAATGCAAGGCACATGGGTTTTGGGAAGATTCCCTGGTCTGGGAAGATCCCACATGCCACAGAACAACTAAGCCTGTGCACCACAACTACTGAGCCTGCACTCTAGAGCCTGTGAGCCACAACTACTGAGCCTGTGCACCACAACTACTGAGCCCGTGCTCCCACGTGCCTAGAGCCTGTGCTCTGCAACGAGAGAAGCCACCACAATGAGAAGCCCGCACACCGCAACGAAGAGTAGCCCCCGCTCGCCACAACTGGAGAAAGCCTGTGCACAGCAATGAAGACCCAACGCAGCCAAAAATAAATAAATAAAATTTTAAAAAATGTGCTAGCATTTTGATGAGAACTTTTGCATAATCTTTTCTGCACTAGTTAGATTTTGTTAACAATTTGTTTCATATAATGTTTTTAAAATATGTAGAGAAATTTCAAAGCTATGGAATTACATACTTTAAAGCTTAAAAAAAGTCAGACATTCAAGTTATATAAAGTACTTATTTATAAGATCATGTGAATTTGGAACCTTTTTTTTTTTGGTGGTACGTGGGCCTCTCACTGTTGTGGCCTCTCCCGTTGTGGAGCACAGGCTCTGGAAGCGCAGGCTCAGCAGCCGTGGCTCATGGGCCTAGCCACTCCGCGGCATGTGGGATCTTCCTGGACCGGGGCACAAACCCGTGTCCCCTGCATTGACAGGTGGACTCTCAACCACTGCACCACCAGGGAAGCCCTGGAACCTTTTTTTAAGAAATATATTTCATTGTCTTTCATGGTAATATACTTTTCTAGATTGTTTAAATCGACTTTATTCAATTTTCATATCTGAGGTCTAGCATTGATCTTGGTTCTAGCAATGGGCAGTTCTTTATCTTGACTTCACAAAGTTTCCCTTTGCTTTCTCATACGTTAACTATTTACGTTATGGTTATGGAGCTATTCACCATTATTAGTGGCCCTAATCTTTCGGTATTCATGGTAAGGTTGCATACCCCCTCTGTTTTGATGTTAGATGAGGACACATTATTCGTTTTGACCAGTAAAATAGGAGTGAAATTAATGCATGGACTCCAGGAACAAACCAAGAAAAGAAACATGTGACTCTCTGTGTTTCCATACTCTCTTTGTCCACCCTTCTGTGTCTTACTGGTAATATTTCAGATAGTCTGAAATGTTTCTTTCACTCTGGGTCCTTGTGTGAAACTGACATGGAAAAGAACCTCCTGCTGATATAAAATAAATATGCAGTGTGAGCAAGAAAAATTCTGACTGATATGCTTATGTAACCCTGATAGGAAGTTGAAAGAGGAACAACACAGCAAAAAAAGCAGCACTCTTTCCAGAATCCCAGTCCTTGACTTCCAAAACGTCATTGGAAATACAAATTTACAGTTTTTTGGATATTCATTTATGTATCTAATATAAATCTAGGAAAAATCAAGTTATTGGGAGATAGTTCATTCTTTGTTCAGTTTTCTAATAGGGATTATGTCAAGATACTATGGAATTATATCAGAAGAGATAATCGTTATATATATATTCCAATGTTGACATATCAGTAATAACTTCCAAGAGATATTTGAAGTGAATTTGAATAACTAGTATGTGATTTGGTTTCATAAAAGAAGGAAGGATTATTTTTTTTTAAAAATGGATATGTTATGTAGAGTAGTAGCAAGGGTTTTTACCAAGGGAATAGGATAGTTGGTTAACTATATTTTATTGATAGATGTCATTGATTTAATGTCTAAATACTAATTATGTTAAATATAATATGTGAAGCTATAAAAGAATTATAGGTGAATATTTAACCACGCAAAAATGTCTTGCTGAGCATAAATGCTAAGAAATATATAAATGTAAATTTGATAGATTTGTATAGTTATAAATTAACAGATTCTACAGTCCTAAAATAACAAAATTAAAAGGCAAACAACTAACTTAGCAAGTATATTTATAATATAGAGGATTAAAAATCTAGAAAATATCTAGTACATAATTTGTTCTAACAGATTAGTAATAAAAACATTAAGTTAAAAATGTGAAAGGGGGGCTTCCCTGGTGGCGCAGTGGTTGAGAGTCTGCCTGCCGATGCAGGGGACACGGGTTTGTGACCTGGTCCGGGAAGATCCCACACGCCGCAGAGCGGCTGGGCCTGTGACCCATGGCCGCTGAGGCTGCGCGTCCGGAGCCTGTGCTTCGCGACAGGAGAGGCCACAACAGTGAGAGGCCCGCATACCGCACCCCAAAAAAAAAAAAAAAAGAAAAAGGATTCAATGTCAAGCAGACTGCTTTGCTTTTTTTTTTTCTGTTGGAGCTTGGGGAAACTACAAACTTCTCAAGAAAATTTGTTGTACCAAGATCATCACCTGAGTCTCCTCTTTGCAGAGAAAATATGAGAGAGCATCTAAATGTTTCCAGAAGGGTGAAGAATGACTAAGAAAACCACCAACAGATGTAACAGGATAAAGAAAAGGAAGAGTTCATGGATCAATGACCAGGGATGGCTTTGGGTCAGACACTCCTTCCCCACTGATATATGGAATTCACATAGTTCTAATCTATATTCCATCCTTGGGAAGACAAGAGGGTGAGTGGAAATTTTGATCTGGACTACATTAAACATGATATGACTTAGAAAATACTAAATTTATCAAGTCTCTATAGAACTGATTCATTTGTATATTCTACTGTCAGGGGGATGTGAGTGTTGAAAACTCAGAACAGGCTGTAGACAAAATTTACATGTATTTTATGACTAATTTTTTTTTTTGGCCCAAAAATATTCTGAACAGACTAAATTCTTAGATATATTGTAAAAAAAAAAAAAAAAAAAGGTCTATTAAAGTGGGAAAAAAAAAGACATATTAAGCTTGGAAATGTGTTTTTGTTTTTATTGATTCTTTGGAAAATAACATTTTGGGGTCTAGCCCATAGAAACTGTTTATATTTGGATATTTAGTTATGCAAAATAAAACCCAATCTTAAATGGAGAGGGACTGGTATTAAAATTCTCTGTGAATAACCATATCTAGTAGAATGCTTTAAGCTATCTTTAGTTAAAGTTCCTTTTTTTATGCCCTAATCCTTTAGGAACTTTGTTTTCCCACGTGAAAGTCTTGTCTTAGCTATGTAGTAGAGCATTAGCTGATGGACCTTTATTCATGCTTGATATAAAAATCACAGCGGGGCTTCCCTGGTGGCGCAGTGGTTGAGAGTCCGCCTGCCGATGCAGGGCACGCAGGTTCGTGCCCCAGTACGGGAAGATCCCAATATGCCACGGAGCGGCTGGGCCCGTAAGCCATGGCCGCTGAGCCTGCACGTCCGGAGCCTGTGCTCCGCAACGGGAGAGGCCACAACAGTGAGAGGCCCGCGTACAGCAAAAAAAAAAAAAAAATCACAGGGGAGTAGTAGCTACCTGAGTGGGCTAGATTAATGATTTAAGGAGTGAAAGAATAGACAAGGAATCACTTGTGGAATATCTAAGCATAAGCATTCCGTGAGGTTTCTCAAGGTTAATGGAATAAAATAATCTGTAGTCAAGCAGGGTGGAGGCTTGCATAATATAAAGGTATTTATCCAAAGAAAGAAATATAATATTATTTTTCCTGTCTTCAAAGGATATTCTCCACAATAGTATTTTCAGTTAATTTAATCCTGAGGGACACAGGTGATGTTTATTATCTTCTGATTTTGTCTCTGTTTCTTTGTTTCCAAATAATATATAATTAAATTGTTTTCATTCTCCGTGCTCCAAAACTGATTAAAATACTCTATGGCAGGTTAATAGCTTCACCTTTTTACTTATTTTGACCATGAGAGTTATTGATAAATGTTTTTAAGATAAGAAAAAAAGATTGTATCAGTCAGGATTTGCACTGGTGCACTACAGCAACAAATAACCTCAGACTTTCAGTGGTTTATATCAACAAATGTTTATTTTTTACTCAGACTACATGTCTAATCATATCAGCCTCATTTTGCTCTATTGCATCTTTATTCAATAGAGTGTCCAGCCTCTCTTTGGGTACATTCATTTACTGAGTGCGAGAAAAAAGACATGGAAAATCACACAATGACTTTAAAGCTTCTGTCAAGAAGTGACGTATGGCACTTCTACTTACATTGCATTGGCCAAGCCAAGTCAACCCTGAGATCTCCAGAGCAAAGACATATAATCCCACTTCAGAGAGGAGCACAACAGGAAAAAAAAATTAAATATTTATCAAACATTAGTAAAACCTATCACAAGTATATATTTAATTTAGCATATAATAAGTATATTAACTTCATATTTAGGTAATTTTGAATTCTATTAATATGTATCATATACATCCTTTATTTTACTAATTCTGTGTAAGAAATTGTGAAATTTGTTTTCTGGTCAGTTACCTTAAATGTCTTACTAAGGTGAACATGTGCTGATTTTGCTTATCTAACAACCATTCCATTTGCTACTGGTAAGAGCACCTGAAATGTCTTTTAGGAACTGCCTCTTACCCATTGGGGGTACATGTATTTTAGATGGTGCTACAAGTATAACTAACTCCAAGTTTGTGGCATGTGACCCTGCCCAGGGTCAAAGAGCACAAATATTCACTAGGCACAGTGTGACATATCCTTTTCCAAACAGTGCAGTTTGATCACTCTGGCCACATTGATCCATGTCGGCTGAAATATACCCGTTAAAATGTTTCAATCAGAATCAATCCTGGACATGAGTAAAAGCTTGTCAGAAGAAACAAAACTAAACCAAATCTCTTTCCTTTTTATTGGACCTGGGAGGATGTAGGCCTAACTGCTGGCAACCATTTTTCACCTTGTTCATATAAGTGTAATTCACTTAGGGTGACAGCTGATGACATGTGGATGTTTGAAGAATGAACTGTATCTGAAAATGGAAAGAGATAAAGGAGGAGGAACAGAAGTAAATGGCAAGGAACCAGTGTGGAATATGTAACCTATGGAAGTATGTGATCTATGAAATAAATGCCCTTTTCTTTGAATAGTCAGTTGTAAGTGAGCTCTCTGGCTACCTGCAAACAAAAATCCCAACTGATTCAAATACTATTCCAAATAGTACACATACTTCCAGATTGAGGTTTTACTATTTCTATAGCTGCTAATTTGCCCTAATTGCCAGGTTCAGGCCTTCTCTCTTGGCAAAGATACAACAGACCTGACTCGCATTAAAGAAATCAGTACAATTTATTCATGTTGATCCTGGAGGTAAGGCAATATAAATAGGCTTCCAAAGCTTTATGAAGGATCAACACCAGTTTAATAGGATTCTAGAAGTCATGAGTAGAGAGAATTGAAGAAAATTATTATTTGAAGAGATAACAACACATGATTTTCCAAGTTGGCTAGAGACATGAATCCTCAGATTTGGGAATCACAATGAATTCAAGAAAAAATAAATAACTTTTCAATGAAAATCCCTATCAATAAGTACCTATGTTTTAATCACCAGGATATCACTTTTTCTTTCCATAGAATGTGATGATGAAGGATGAAGACCTCATGTCTAGACTTAAGCTTTTAACGCTGCTGCTCAGAGGGTTCTAATGTGTTTCAAAAACAAACAATCACGTGCCAGAAGCTGCCTGGATAATTGCTTCAGAGATTTTCTGAAAATTTTTAATCTTTTTTTGATATGAATACAATTACAATAAAATCCTCTCTTCAATGCACCAGGCAGGATTTGGGTTACCTGACTTCTATTCAATAATCTATAAAACCTCATCAAGAGGATTTGTTTTTTTATCGTGCTTGTCAAAGAATTTAACAATCAGATATATATTCTCAATCTTTAAGCCCTTGTGCTCTGAAAAATCCACTGGGGACATCTTCACTTCCTTTATAAGAATATAAATCCAGAAAAATAAGATGTTAAACTAGTTTTACCACCTAAAGAACAATGAAGATTTTATTAAATTTTTTAAAGTAATGCATTGTCCATAAAGTATTTCCTGTTAATCGGTGCACACATTTTTAAAAATCTGATTTAAAATAAATTTTAAATTATTATTATGTTATCGATGTGCCAGAAAACTAGTCAAAGTAGAATCAAATTCATATACAAAGTAAGATCATTTATAATATAATGCAGAGTTACTCTGTATAACAAGGAAAATTAGAAAAATATCAGCTTGGAAATATAAATAAATCTCTACCTATTTCATATGCCTATTATATTGTTTAATATAAGTTGTCACCAAGTGGTACAGCATATGATTTGGGTTTTTTTTTTTTTTTTTGATGGCGAGAAGTTAATGGAGAGGTGGGAAGAAGAGGAAGTGAAAATGAAATGACAGTCCAAGGGTTGTTATCCTAGATACATGTTAAATTTAACCTTTAGTAAAATGTTTAGGGATATTCTGAAGTATTGAATTGTAAAAATAAGACAGATTTTTGATCTGGGCCACCAGAGATACTGAGTTATTAACTGGTGATCACATATTTATAGTACAAGACTACATATAGATTTATTCACCTTTTTTTTTTTTTTTTGCGGTACGCGGGCCTCTCACTGTTGTGGCCTCTCCCGTTGCGGAGCACAAGCTCCAGACGTGCAGGCTCAGCGGCCATGGCTCACGGGCCCAGCCGCTCCGCAGCATGTGGGATCTTCCCGGACTGGGGCACGAACCAGTGTCCCCTGCATCGGCAGGCGGACTCTCAACCACTGCGCCACCAGGGAAGCCCTATTCACCCTTTTTAATGAATGAAATAGATGTTGGGGCTCAGGAGTTCACTAGATGTTCAAGTTTATCTAACTCAGTCATTCATCAGGTTGTGATAAAGCTGGTGCAATAGTTATATTGCTTCAGGAACCATAGGCTAAGATTTGTTTGTATAGTTTCAGAGTCTTAGATGTCTATCGTGCTGCTAAATCATACATTTAAAATTAACATCAGATCTTTGAGGATAGGGGAGATGAAATGCCATAGATTTTTTTTTTTTTTTTCTGTACGTGGGCCTCTCACTGCTGTGACGTCTCCCGTTGTGGAGCACAGGCTCCGGACGCGCAGGCTCAGTGGCCATGGCTCACGGGCACAGCCGCTCCGCGGCATGTGGGATCTTCCCAGACCGGGGCACGAACCCGCGTCCCCTGCATCGGCAGGCGGACTCTCAACCACTGCGCCACCAGGGCAGCCCCCGCCATAGATTTTTGAACTCCATTATAATTCCCACTTTGCTAAAATTAGTGCTAAGAAAAATTTGTTCTGAGTAGTTTTAATAGGTAATCTTGAGCTAAATATTTAGTCATAAATTCTAAAACACAGAGCTGAAAAGTCATATCTCCTGGAAACTCTTCTGGTTCTCTTTCTACAGCTTCAAAAAGCATCACTGAAGTGCCTGGCTTTAGAACATGCAGGAGAGCCATTCCTTATAAAACGTTCATGAGGATATTTGAACACAGTCTAAGAAAGAACTTTACTGATTGATGCTGATTGACAATGGTAGAGATAGCCCTGGAAGTAGAGCTGTCATTTATATTTTTTTGTGAAATGGTGATTATGAAACAATAGAAAAATAAATAACAGAAGTAGTTAATTGACCTCCCCCTGAGCAAGAAGGAATTCTACAGCCAGCAGAGAGCCTTCGGGCTTGAACTACAGCAACTGCTATTCCCTGAGTCTTCAGCCTGCTGACCCACCCTGCAAATCTGAAGATTTTGGATTTGACAGCCTCCATAATCTTCTTCCAGTTCTATCAGGCACAGAGCAGGGAGGCTACTCCAGCCATAACTAAGTTCTACCTCCAGCCTCCAGAAAGGAATCCCCAACCTTCATATCCTAGGCAACCTGAAGAATGAAAAAGGAGCCTATAAAATCCCCTTTGAAAGCTTTCATGAAACAGAGAAGGATGGGCCTGAACGACTTTATTCAGAAGATTGCCAGTAACTCCTATGCATGCAAACACCCTGCAGTTCAGTCCATTTTGAAAATCTCCCAACTTCAGGAACCTGAGCTCATGAATGCCAACCCTCCTCCACCAAGTCCTTCTCAGCAAATTAACCTGGGCCCATCATCCAACCCTCATGCTAAACCATCTGACTTTCACTTCTTGAATGTGATCGGGAAGGGCAGTTTTGGAAAGGTTCTCCTGGCAAGACACAAAGCCAAAGAAGCATTCTATGCAGTCAAAGTTTTACAAAAGAAAGAGATCCTGAAAAAGGAGGAAAAGCATATTATGTCGGAGCGGAATGTTCTCCTGAAGAACGTGAAACACCCTTTCCTGGTGGGCCTTCACTTCTCTTTCCAGACGGCTGACAAACTGTACTTTGTCCTAGACTACATTAATGGTGGAGAGTTGTTCTACCATCTCCAGAGGGAGCAATGTTTCCTGGAACCACGGGCTCGGTTCTATGCTGCTGAAATAGCCAGTGCCTTGGGTTACCTGCACTCTCTGAACATCGTTTATAGAGACTTAAAGCCAGCGAACATTTTGCTGGATTCACAGGGACACATTGTCCTTACTGACTTTGGACTCTGCAAGGAGAACATTGAACACAATGGCACGACGTCCACCTTCTGTGGCACACCCGAGTATCTTGCACCTGAGGTGCTTCATAAGCAGCCTTATGATAGGACTGTGGACTGGTGGTGTCTGGGGGCTGTCTTATATGAGATGCTGTATGGCCTGCCTCCCTTTTATAGCCGAAACACAGCAGAGATGTACGACAACTTTCTGAACAAACCCCTCCAGTTGAAGCCAAATATTACAAATTCTGCAAGACACGTCCTGGAAGGCCTCCTGCAGAAGGACAGGACAAAGAGGCTTGGTGCCAAGGATGACTTTATGGAGATTAAGAATCATGTCTTCTTCTCCCTAATTAACTGGGATGATCTCATTAATAAGAAGATTACTCCCCCTTTTAACCCAAATGTGAGTGGACCCAGCGACCTGCGGCACTTTGATCCCGAGTTTACCGAAGAGCCGGTCCCCAACTCCATCGGTCGGTCACCCGACAGTATCCTCCTCACAGCCAGCGTCAAGGAAGCGGCCGAGGCCTTCCTGGGCTTTTCCTACGCACCTCCCGTGGACTCTTTCCTCTGAATTGTCTTAGAGTTGGTTGCGAAGGATTTTACGGGCGTTTTTGAAATGTTTTAGTTAGCCTTTTGGCAGAGCTGCATGCTTGCTCACAGAAGGACTCAGTTATAAGCATCAATGTGACACTTGCAGGACACTACAACGTGGGACATTGTTTGTTTCTTCCATATTTGGAAGATAAATTTATGTGTAGGCTGTTTTTTTTTTTTTGGTAAGATATAGTTAATAACTAAAATTTATCGAAAATGGTCTTGCAATGACTTGTATCCAGATGCTTAAAGAAGCATTGCTGCTACAAATATTTCTATTTTTAGAAAAGGTTTTTATGGACCAATGCCCCGGTTGTCAGTCAGAGCCTGGTCTTTTCATTGTTTAAAATATCACCTGTAAAATGGGCATTATTTATGTTTTTGTTTCTTTTTTGCATTCCTGATAATTATACGTATTGTACAAAGAAAGTCTGTACATTGGGTTATAACACTAGTATATTTAAACTTACAGGCTTATTTGTAATGTAAACCACCATTTTAATGTACTGTAATTAACATGGTTATAATAATGTACAATTCTTTCCCCCTCCCCACCACACACCCTTTTTTGTGTGTGATAAACCAACTTTGGTTTGCAATAAAACCTTGAAAAATATTTGCAGAAAAAAAAAAAATAGGTAATCTTTAAAAAATATCATTCCCAAAGTAGGGTTTATTTTTATTTTTCAAATGATTACTACTAAAATGTAAGCAGTATTCTATTACAGGGTATCTCAGGTCCTTTAATCACCTACTGTTTGTTGGGAATCTATGAGAGGGAGATATAGGAGCATAAATTAATCTTCAGTATTTTACTTTGACCCTTTGTTTTGTTGTCAAAGCCTCTAATAATATTGCTTTAAAACTACCTTCACCTAAATATGCCTTAGGAGCCCTAGTTTATATCAATAACATACCTATAAATCATTTTGTCAGTTTTATAGTAACATTTAAGTTTTATCTTTCTATTTATTAATCATCAATCACTCTAGAATCATATAGCATGATTTCATTGAAAATATAAATACAATTGAGAAAAATATCAAATAAATCACTATACTCATCAAAGGTAAGATAATTAATGCATACTTTTTCTATTTCATCTTCTACAAAGTTATAAATAACCTTTACATATCACTGAAATAGTGCATGTAACACCTGAATTTACAGAGTATTCAGAGTGATCATATAGTAGCTTATATTTTTGAATTCTTCAAAGTTGGCGAAAGGACTGCATGAAACTTTATATTTGGGTGATTTTTTATTAATTACTTATTAAATGCTTTACCATATTCAAGAAGTCAGCTTATATTTCCCCCTTGATCTAAGCTTTCACATTGATACAATGAGAGCTACTCTCAGGTATCAGTTCAGCTAATTTGAACAGTCAAGTGTACAGCCAGAAAAGTCAGAGGATGCGAAACAAAACAGAAAAGAGGTTCTGAATTTCACATCCCCAGGGATAGATACTTAATGCCCTTCTAGGAACAAAGGGAAAAAAGAATCAATTAAACACCATGCAGATGTATTGTATACAAATTCTGATAGAAAATTATTATATTCTCTATACAAATATCCAAAAATTTGAGAAAACTTAGTGCTCTGAACTCATCATTTTAAGGTAAACTTCAAATACATCTATGATATTCCTTGAACATCAACAAAATCAGCAAATGATCACAACTGGCACTTGAAATAAGCACTAGTTATGGTTGATGTATGAGATAATTACAATGTTTTGCTAGAAAATCTAATAAATCCCAGAATTGTTATTTTCAAAAATCTATTTTTATGGAAACTAGAGCCTGAATATCCCATTTATTACAGCAAGAGAACTATATAAGTTTTTCTGACAGACTCAGTCAAAAACTGTGTCAACTCATGAAAAGTAATTGTTTCTGAAGACTGGGACAAAATGCTTTATTTTCTAAAAATGAGTGGCTTAATGTTAAAATGTAGCAAACATAATTTTCACAACAATGATTTTTTTGACATCTTTATTGGAGTGTAATTGCTTTACAATGTTGTGGTAGTTTCTGCTGTATAACAAAGTGAATCAGCTATACGTATACATATATCCTCATATCCCCTTCCTCTTGTGTCTGCCTCCCACCCTCCCTATCCCACCCCACTAAGAGGTCACAAGGCACTGAACTGGTCTCCCTGTGCTATGCAGCGGCTTCTCACTAGCTATCTATTTTACATTTGGTAGTGTCTATATTTCAATGCTACTCTCTCACTTTGTCCCAGCTTACCCTTCCCCCTCCCCGTGTCCTCAAGTCCATTCTCTACATCTGCATCTTTATTCCTGTTCTGCCCTTAGGTTCTTCAGAACCATTGTTTTTTTTAGAGTCCATATATATGTGTTAGCATATGGTATTTGTTTTTCTCTTTCTGACTTACTTCACTCTGTATGACAGAATCTATGTCCATCCACCTCACTACAAATCACTCAATTTCATTTCTTTTTATGGCTGAGTAATATTCCATTGTATATATGTGTCACATCTTCTTTATCCATTCATCTGTCTATGGACACTTACGTTGCTTCCGTTTCCTGGCTATTGTAAATAGTGCTGCAATGAACATTGTGGTACATGTCTGTTTTTGTTTTTGTTTTTGTTTTTGTGGTACGCGGGCCTCTCACTGTTGTGGCCTCTTACATTGCGGAGCACAGGCTCTGGACGCGCAGGCTCAGTGGCCATGGCTCACGGGCCCAGCCGCTCCGTGGCATGTGGGATCTTCCCAGATCGGGGCACGAACCCGTGTCCCATGCATTGGCAGGCGGGCTCTCAACCATGGCGTCACCAGGGAAGCCCAAGTCTGTTTTTGAATTATGGTTTTCTCAGTGGGATTGCTGGGTCAAGTGGTAGTTCTATTTTTAGTTTTTAGTTTTTTAACATCTTTATTGGAGTATAATTGCTTTACAATGGTGTGTTAGTTTCCGCTTTATAACAAAGTGAATCAGTTATACATATACATATGTTCCCATATCTCTTCCCTCTTGTGTCTCCCTCCCTCCCACCTTCCCTATCCCACCCCTCTAGGTGGTCACAAACCACCGAGCTGATCTCCCTGTGCTATGTGGCTGCTTCCAACTAGCTATCTATGTTACATTTGGTAGTGTATATATGTCCATGCCACTCTCTCACTTTGTCACAACTTACCCTTCCCCCTCCCCATATCCTCAAGTCCATTCTTTAGTAGGTCTGTGTCTTTATTCCCGTCTTACCCCTAGGTTCTTCATGAC